>CABHPQ010000212.1:4924-36443 GCA_902168405.1 Peromyscus aztecus
TGTGTGTGTGTGTGTGTGTGTGTGTGTGTGTGTGTGTGTGTGTGTGTTATGGTTTGAATGTTTTATGTTTCCTCAGCAGTTCATGTGTTAGAAGTTTGGTCCTCAGTCTGGCACTGAGAAAGGTCGTAGACTCTTTCTCATGTGGACTTATGTATCAGTGGGACTTGGCCTTTTTAATCACTGAGACAATGAGAGTTATTAGAAAAGCACTTTCAACTCTTGGCATGCTTTATGGCTCTTTTTTTTCAAGTGTCAATCTCTTCCCCTCCCACATGCTCCCAGCCTTGGGATGTTGTCTATAATGAGTTCTTTGCTGAGTTTCTCCCTAGAACAGTGCTAATGGACCACCCCCTGAACCTCCAGAACTGTAAGCTACATAGATTTTTTTGCTTTATAAAGTTAACGAGCCTCAGATGTTTCATTATCATTATGCAAAATGAACTAATATATTATCACAAGTTTTTAAATTATAAAACAGGGTATGAGCATATTAATCCATTAAAAAGCAGTACTGCTAAGTAAAAAATTCAAACAACACCTTGGGACTGCTTTAAACTGTTGTTATTCTCCACTCTACACCCTTGAAAGCAAACGTGCATACCAATAAACCACCATAAGGGTTTTACCACGTAAAATATTTTCAGATGTGTGCCATTGTTATTGCAAAGATGACCACACCGGCTTCTCTCTTACATTCTGACATTAAATTGTCCGTCACATACAAGATCGGTAGAAGGAATGGGCCTGTGTTCATGTGTGCAGTTTCCAAACCCTTCGTCTAGTCATTCAAAACACTTGTGGACATGACATCAGTTGAGCTGGTGTGATTCTGCCTGTCTAGGGGATTTAAGCTAAAAATTAGAGGTGGCTTAGTGCAGAGTACTGAAGGTTTGAGTAGGTGCCAGCGTCAGCCAGTGGCCTACATAGAGATGTGGAAATGGGAGGCACGGGGAAGGAGAACTTAAGAGGACTGCAGAAAAGGAGCTGAGACCAAGGGGAAGCTGGCCAACAATGCACTTGTTTCTATAAGGTCTGGTTATTTCCTGCAATTTATTTCTGTAAGATTATTCCCTATTTGTACAATACTCCTTTTATTAAGTTTATTAATATATGTTTCTGTAAGTTATCATAGGTATGGAGCAAGACAATTGTGTGGTTTGTTTTGTTAGAAATACTCTCAAAATCAAGGCAAAACCATTTTATTTATATATACAAATAACAATGTTGTCTGTGGTATATAGCGTATTAACATGTATTTCTAATAATACTATTATCTGCTATGTTAGAATTAGTTGCCAGATTTTATTTGTTCATTTATGTGTGTATAATACTGTCTTAATCAGGGTTTCTACTGCTGTGAAAAACACCATGACCAATAGCAACTTGAGGAGGAAGGGGTTTAGTTCATTTTACAGCTTGTAGCCCAGTATCCAGGGAAGTCAATGCAGGAACTCAAGACAGGAACCTAGAGACAGAAACTGAAGCAGAAGCCACAGATGAACACTGCTCACTGGTGTGTTCCTCATGGCTTGCTCAGCCTGCTTTCTTATACAGCCCAGGATCACTAAGGTCCTGCTCTCTGTTTTCATACTGCCTGGATTCAGATCCCAGATCTATCACTTACTGAGTGTATGACTGTGGGAAACTTACTCGGTTCTCTAAACTTCCCTTATTTATGAAATGGGAAGTCCTGCCTTGCAAGATTATTACATAATAAAATATTTCAAAATTGTAAACAATAGCATAAAATATTAATATCTAAAATTAATATCACTTCAGGTTCCTTTAAATAATTTTCTGAGCATAGTTGGAGGTTTTTACTATTTTGGGGGGGACCACCACCCAGCTCCCAAATAAATCACACAGAGAAGCTGTCTTAATTACGAATGCCCAGCCTTAGCTTGGTTTGTTGCTTGCCAGCTTTCATTAACTTAAATTACTCCATCTACCTTTTGCCTCTGGGCTTTTCCCATTCCCTTATTTCTGTAAATCTTACTCTTACTCTGTGGCTTGTTGTATAGCTGAGTAGCTGGCCCCTGGAGTCCTCTTCCTTCTCTGGCTGTTTCCTTTTTCTTTTTCCTCCCAGATTTCTCTCTCTATCTGTTCTCTCTGCCTGCCAGCCCCATCTATCCTTTCTCCTGCCTCACTATTGGCCTTTCAGTTCTTTATTAGACCATCAGGTGTTTTAGACAGGTGTGGGGCGTTTACCCACCAACCCCACAGCTCCCCAGAGTTTTCTTGAGTGTGAGCAGCAGGAAATATTAGATAGAAGGATTTATATTGCGGAGATAAACAGATAGAAAATAAAGGATAGCCTCGAGAGGGCCTGGAACCTTTTCCAACGGGCCCTGACTGTCTCTGCCCCAGGGTATTTATAGAGATGCCAAGGGGTGGAGCAAAAGACCTCCTCCCCCAGCACAGCCAAGTGCAGACCATCTCAGACACCTGCACTCAGGCCTGTGGTCCAGTCATCCTCCTCTATGCGGACCTGCTGGGTAAAGCCATGAGGAACCTGAAAATGGGCTCCCACAGACTGGCGCAGTAACACAGTTTCACAGAGTTAAACAACTGCAACATAAACAAAAGTAACACACCTTAAAATAATATTCTACTACATCTAAACATTAAACAAATTAGCACCTATTTGACCCAAGAGTTCACATATCTAGAAAATTCTAGGTAGAGGTGTGTTCTTCAGCTACTTTGACCTAAAAAAGATCAAGCAGTCAGAGGCCTGGAAATGCGCCAGCATGATAGTCAGCTATGGTGGCCCTCCGTATGACCCCCAGCTGACCTCCTGTGGTCAGCTAATGTGATGCCCTCCATAGTCTCAGGCATTTGAATGTTTGATCCCCAGCTGGTGATGCTGTTTGAGGAGGATTAGGAGTGTGTCCTGACTGGAGGAGGTGAGTCGCTAGAAGTAAGCTTTGAGTTTTCAAAGCCACATACCATTCCCAGTTCGTTCTCTGCTTCCTGCTCTCAGCTGTTGCTGCCGCCATGATTTCTCTTCCATGTTTGACTCTTCTCCCTCTGGAATTGTAAGCCTAAATAAACTCTTTCTTCTCTAAATTGCCTTGGTGTTTGATCACAGCAAGAGAAAAGTAACTAACCTGCCAGCTCAATGTTGATTTTCTAGTATTGGCTAAGAGATCATCCTTATTAAACCTTATCTCCTTTTCCAGTATGCACACACACCCTGACCCACATACCTACTCATTCACTCACACTTCCGAACTCGGGAATTCAAGAAGTAAGAGCAGTACAGGACTTCTTATGCAGTCTAGACTTCGTCCCCAGCATAATGAGAAAAGGGCCGGGCGGTGGTGGCGCACACCTTTAATCCCAGCACTCGGGAGGCAGAGCCAAGCGGATCTCTGTGAGTTCAAGGCCAGCCTGGGCTACCAAGTGAGTTCCAGGAAAGGCGCAAAGCTACACAGAGAAACCCTGTCTCAAAAAACAAACACAAACAAAAAAAACCAAAAAAAAGGGAAAGAAAGAAAGAAAAGGTCAGCTTTGCCTAGAAACTGTCTCCAGTTTACTTCAGAAGAAAAATAAACTTTATTTCCTGACTGCTATGGGATGAGTTGACTCTGCCACATGCTGTACCTGCCACGCTGTTCTGCCCCACCATCGGCCTGCCTAGAAACAACACTCAAGGACTATGCATGGAAACATCTGAAACCATGAACCAGAACAAATAATTCCTCCCTAAAAAAAGGAAAATAATGGCACAAGGATCTTAAGTGATGTCATCATGGGAGAACCAGCCATGAAGGTGACACTTAGTTTAACATGGAGAACAGCCCTGTCACACTGGCAGAGACTGTTGTTCTCTGAAATGCTTCCTGGGAAAAGCATCATTAGTCAAACCTGTCAGATCATAGTCACAGTTTTCCCTGAATGAGGATGGCCTGGGTGTTCCTGCATCCAAGCACATTCTGTTTAACATGGTTGCTCTTTATGGACATCAGAAGTTTCAATTTCCCTTTCATGAGCAAATGTGTCAATGGATTATTTCAAACAATGGCTGTGTGATGATCCATAACTCGACTCATTCTGAGTACTTCAAGAGGGAGAGTATGACTGGCTGCTTACAGTAGCTAATCTTTAATTTCTGGCTTAGAATGTTCTTTAAGAGTGCTTACTCCTCACTTGACCACAAACGGGACATCTATATCATACCCCTCTCCCCAGTAGTTCAGGGTTAATTGTGGAGAGGGGACAAAAAGCTTGCAAGAACCAGAGGTCTGGAGTGAAACAGTGTCTTCTGGACACAAGACTGCTGCACCCACAAACTCAGGAATTATGGTTGTTTGCACAAGACCTGTACATGATCAACCAAGTCAGCATTCAGCCTGGGGGGGGGGGCTCACTAATTCCCACCTCTAGCTGAGAAGCCATTGGTAACTGATGGATTCTATGGGAGAGAGTCAGTTTTCTTTAAGGGTGTGGTCCCTGGTAGGTCAAACACACGCTAGTTCATGGTTCTACATGCATGAGTGTATGGGCAGCACAAATTGTATCAGTGGATTATTAAGAAAAAAAAGACACAAAGTTGAAAGAGTATGAGGGCAGAGGGTTCTGGGAAGAGGTGGGGAGGAATGGAGGTTAATATGACCAAAATACATGGCTTGTAGGCTTGAAATTATTAAAGAATTAATAAGAATATTATATAGCATTCTTTATATTTTTAAAAATAGCCAAATGTAGCTAATGGATACCAATTCAGTCAGTGAGAACTTCATCTAGCCTCTTGTTTTACATGAGTAAGTGGAGACTCAGGAATATTGTCTACAGTTTTGAAGAGGCAAAATAAAGAATAAAATTCAGACCTTGTGATTACTAAAAACAATACCGTTTGTACTATGTCATGTGACATTACTGTATGTACAGTTATAAGGAAAATAAGCTACATTTTTTAATGGATAGCTTATTATGTGCTCCTGAGAGAAACATTATTTTCTAGTTCACAGACATTTTCCTGGTGGCTCAAAAAGTAATGGTACATATTAGGTGATTATGAAATAATGTTGAAAAAAGACTGCATGGAAAAAAGCTACAAAGTGTTAAAAAAATCATCAACTAGTGAATAGTTAAACTAAGCTGTAACTTAGAGGAAGTCAGGAACAAACACCTGTGGATATGCACACTATTTTTTTTAAGTAAGCTTATAAGATAACATGTTTCCCTATGGCTTTTTCAATTTTCTAATCCATTTTTTCATGTTATTGTCCTTCTTACACTTAAATAATGTAAGAGCTTATGTTTTTCAGCTTCCTCATTATTGAGAAACTCTGTTTGTTTGTCCATTTTCATTATTATTATTATTATTATTATTATTATTATTATTATTTTGCTTTTTCTCTCATCCTCCATAAAATTCTTCCCCTTTCATTTTCAGTTATTTAACCTTATATCTCTTTTGTTTTCCCCTTTTTCTGCCTCCTTCCTTCTCTAATTCCTTTGTTAGTTCCACATTCATCCTAAATAATTTTTAATTTCATAGCACATTTCACATTAGCTTTGCCATTGTCTGTTTATTCTCATTGATGATGGGTGAGTGGCTTTTAATTGATTGTAAGCTCAAGTATTGTATAGGTTTATGCTGCTGCTGTTAGAACAGTTCGTTTTTGCCTCACCAAGTGGTAAGGCATTCACCATACTCAACATCCTCTAAGTAGGTAGCTCAATAAGAATCCCAACAAAAACTAGATGAGAAAGTCAAAGCAACAGAGAAGCAGATTGAATTACAGAGATATAGAAATGTGAAAAAAGAACGATTCTTCAAAAAGAACAGAATAACTTTTCAATCACTGCGTTAAAAAGTACTAAAGTAGGTAAAATGCAAGAGGACGATTTCCAAAGTTCACTAATAAGAATGAGCGATGACCTTTAAGAAGATATACAGAAGTAGATGAATCTAATCCAAACATTGGAAATGAAAGTTAACAACAGAGAAGTGAGAATCTGCAAAATGGATGAGAATGCCAACAACATGGAACAAAAAAAATCAGCAAAGAATAATATTTTGTAAAGAAAACAAAATGAAAAAAACTTAATGAACCAAAAAACAAACAAATGACCAAAACAAAACAACAGTGGAAAACATTATCACTTAACTTGACCAAGCAGTTGAAAGACTACCAGGGAGTGAGGACAAAGTAAAAGAAATACTACACTTAAATAGCAATAAGGGGGGAAAAAAGGGACCACAACATCCTGAAACTCCAGAATAACAGTCAAGAGGCCACATGGGAGAAACTGAGATTTTAAAAAGCCAAAACAAACAAACAAATAAACAAACAAACCAAAGGCTTAATAGTCTATTCAAGATGTCAAAAACACAAAGCAAAGAAAGAATATTAAAGGTTGTTAGGAAAAAAATACCACCTCATCTCCACAGGCAAGCACATCGGAATGGGACAAGAGCTGCCAACTGTAACATCCAGAAAAGCATGGAATGGCATATTGCAAGCACTGGAAGAAAGCAATTGTCAACCAAGATTGCTGCAGCCAACAACAGACTCTTCTAAGGGTTGACAACACAAGCAGAGACTCAGTCCATGACAACCAAGCCAGCACTGCAGAAGACAGCGGAAGCAATGTACTAACAACAGAGTAGGAAAGAGTCTCCATCATGAAAGCATAGAAAGGATGAATTTCAAGAGAGGAACACGTGAACAAAAGAGAGGAAGGAAGAAGGGCATCACGTCGAACACAATAAGCCAGAAAAGCCTTCAAACTAATAGGGGAGAACCAAGAAAAGTCAACCAACCAGAAAAACAATCAGTAAAAATCATAGACATTAATAAACTTCTCTTTACAGTAATTGTGATCGTTTGAATGAGAATGTGCCTCCCCGCCATGGCCTCATATGTTTCTAGTTGGTAGAAATGTTTTGGAAAGAGTAGGAGGTATGGCCTTGTTGGAGGAGGTGTGTCACTGGGTGTAGTGGGTAGTCATTTTAGCTTTGATCTGGAAGTTACAACCCCCATTGAGGCTTTGGTAACTGTCACGTCTATAAGGCGGGGCCGAGAGAGGGGGCTGGAGAGATGGGTCAGAGGTTAAGAGCACTGACTGCTCCTCCAGCGGTCCTGAGTTGAATTCCCAGCAACCACGTGGTGGCTCACAACTGAAGAGGGTACCAGATCTCATTACAACTGAAGACAGTGCCAGATCTCATTACAGATGGTTGGGAGCCACCATGTGGTTTCTGGAAATTGAACTCAGAACCTCTGGAGGAGCAGTTAGTGCTCTTAACCTCTGAGCCATCTCTCCAGCCCCCTCTCTTGGCCCCGCCTTGTAGGCATGACAGTTACCGAAGCCTCAATGGGGGTTGGAACTTCCAGATCAAAGCTAAAATGGCTATTCACTACAACTGGGGATGGGCTTTGAGGTTTTAAAAGCCCATGCCATTTCTTGTTAGTTCTCTGTGTCTCTGTCTCTGTTTCTGTCTCTGCCTCTCTCTGTGTCTCTGTCTCCATCTCTCTCTCTCTCTGCCTTGTGCTTGTGTTATCAGACATAAGATTTCAACTATTGCTCTAGTAACATGCCATTCTGCCTGCTGCCATGCTCCCTGCCACGATAGTCATGGACTCTAACCCTTTGGAACTATGAGCCCCACATCAAACGCTTTCTTTTACAATTTGCCTTGGCCATGGTGTTTTGTCATAGCAGTAGAAAAGCAATTACGGCAATAACCTTAAATATAAATGGCACCAAGTAGCCAACAAATAGATGTATAAAGGCTAGCTCAATTAAAGAGTTAAATAGCCAACAAATAGATGTATACAGGCTAACTCAATTAAAGAGTTAAATAGCCAACAAATAGATGTATACGGGCTAACTCAATTAAAGAGTTAGAGCCAACTATTTGTGGTCTCTAAGAAAAACATGATGTTGACAAAGACACCTATAGTCTGAGGGTCAAAGGATAGAAGCCAATCTATCAAGCAAATGGAAGTCCAAAACCAGCTGGGCTAGCTATTTTCATGTCTAATAAAGTAGTCTTCAATCCATGGTTAGAGGAGATAAAGAAAGCTACATCTACTAATAAAGAGGAAGGTTAATTAAAGGATGTAACTATTGTAAATATATATGCACCGAAAGTCAGGGCTCCTGATTTCATGAAACAAACACTATTGAATATAAAAGATCAGATAGGTCCTGATACAACAATAGTGGGTAATCTCAATATCCCACTCTCATTTTTAAGTTGGCTATTTAAACAAGCAAACAAAAATCAAAGAAGAAACCTCAGATTTTAACTACACCATAGTTCAAATAAACTAAAGAGATACCCACCAGACACCTCTAGACATCCCATACAACAGATATAAAATATACATTCTTCTCAGCAGTTCATGGACCCATCTCTAAAATAAACACATTCGAAGTCACAAGCAAACCTTAAAAGTACAAAGTAATTTAACTTATTTCTATATTTTATCAAATAATAGGGCAATATTAGAAAACAATAGCAAGGCAAAGTACAGAAGCAACCAAACAATGGAGACCTAACAATACCCTCTTCAGTGACCATGGAGTTATGGAGAAATCAATGAGGACACCGAGTAAACTCTAGAATGAAATGGAAGCGAAAGCGCAAATGAGCAGCATCTGACTAGACATCCCAGCAGCACAAGGGCTAGCCCCAAGAACTGACAAATGGGCTCACATGAAATTTAAAGCTTCTGAACCGGAAAAGAAACGATCCACAGAATGGACAGCTTACACAATGGAGGAAAGTCTTTGACAGCTCTATGTTAGACAAAGGGGTAGTCACATCTAGATTATATAAATAACTGTAAAAATTATACACCAAACCCCCTAAAGTGACGAGTCAATTAATGGGCCAGTGAACTGAACAGACAACTCTAAAAACAAATAGCTAATAAAATTGCAGGTTTTAAAACCCTGGCCCCCAGGGGAAAAAAAAAAAAAGGAAATTAAAACTACATTGAGATTCCATATAACACAAGTCATCAAGAAAACAGTTTTATTTCTGCCATCTCTCCCTGCCATTGCCATGGGTGTGCTTGAATGCCCTGGCCACAGGTGGAGGAAAGGCTTTTAAAGGCAAAACCCACAATTACTCCACTTCTGGGGAATTTACAGCCATGTGGGAACTGTCTCACTCCCCCTGCCCACAGTGAAAAGTGAGTTTACAGAAGACAGAGCAAGGGGCTAATAATTTCACAACAGTTATGCAGTTCTGGGGAGGAGGGAGAGGGTCAGGGTTTTCAGGAATTCAGGTCATAGGTCAACAGCTACTAAAGCGGGTGCCTGGTACAAAATGGAGTTTCTTTAGCCATCACACCAGAGATAACCACTCTTGGGCTTATACCCAAGGGACTCTATCTTACTGACAGGTGTTTGCACATCTTCCCGCCGCAACGACATAGAATCAGCCTGGATAGTCATCAGCTAATGAATGAATAATGAAAACATGGTCTATATACACAGTGGAATAGTATTCAACCATAAGGGGAAAAAATGAAGTTACAAACATTTCAGAAAAAAAAAATGGATGGAACTGGAAAGTGTCATAGGAAGTGCTGTGGTCTGAATGTGAAAGGTCCCCCATAGGCTCGTGTGTTTCAACACTTGGTCCACAATTGATGGTCATGCTGTTTGGGAAGGCTGGGGAAGGTGGGCCTTGCTGGAGGAAATATGCCACTGGGTGGAAGCCTTTGAGGGTTTATAGCCTTGCCTCCGTGTTCTCCCTCCCTCTCCCTCCCTCTTCCTCCCTCCCTCCCTCCCTCTCTCTCCCTCCTCTTTTGTCTTCCTCCCTTCCTCCTTCTTGTGTGCAGATGAAATGTTCTCTCTCTGCTGCCTGGTCCTTCCGCTATGCCATCCCCCTCTTACCACAGAACCATAAAAACCCACCTTTCCTTCTGTTGCTTTTGGTTATAGTGTTTTATCACAGCACCAGAAAAGTAACTATTACAGAGATTAAAACTTAGAAATAAAATGTGTACAATATATTCATTCTTAATGATCCTCAAAAAAATACACAAGAGTTTCACAGGACTGAATCTTCTTAACATTCAAGATGGTAATAGAATGTGGTATTGTGTGTGAAGGACTAGAGCAGTAGTTCTCAACCTTCCTAATGCTGTGATCCCTTAATACAGTTCCTCATGTTGTGGTGACCCCCCAACCATAAAATTATTTTCATTGCTACTTCATAACTGTAATGTTGCTACTGTTATGAATCATAATGTAAATACCTGATATGTGACCCCTGTGAAAGGGTTAGCTCCCAAAGGGGTCGAGCCCACACTAGGTTGAGAACCGCTGGACTAGAGTCACTGTTCCTCAGTTTGGACTGGAGTAGGGCAGAGAGGTGGGACCCAGCTGCTTCTGCTGTGCTGTCAAAGGAGCCTCATCCCTCAGTCTCCTGGGACTACTGCCACTCCATGATTAACATCTTCCTATTGTTCTGGATTTCTGTTTTTCTCTCTTCTGATTCTGAAAATTATTAGAACATAAATTTCCACTTAGGTTAATGAAACTGTGTTTCCCTGGCAGAAGAACAAGGAATAAATGGATTTTTTTTTTCTGCAACAGGAGAAAATGATATTGAGCCTACTCTGGAAGGGAGGAATACATTCAGTTAAGACAATCGGGTTTTGTTTCTGTTCTTCTCTCTGCACAAAGGAAAAAAAAAACTCTGCTTTTGGAATGATTTGCGTTATTTTCCTCTGCATTAGAGAATGCAGTTGATGAATGTTACATGCTTAATGCTCTAAATTCCTACATGAGTCTCCATTCTCTTGGGCTGTCAAAAAGGAAATTCCTTATCTCTCCAAAAAACATGAGTTCAGCAGCAATTAAGACTCTCAGTAACCTTTATGCTTGGCAGAAAAAATGTTAATAATATAAAACTATGCTGTATTTTATTCAATTTTTAGGTTTTGAACATTTTAAATTGGTTTGTACTTTCCTGGACTTGGAAATTTTGTCTTTTATTGTGTCTATGATCTTTTATTAGAACATTAATTCTCAGGAAATAGAGTATGTATTTGTGAATTATCATTTATCAGATACATATTTTAAGTGTGTGTGTGTGTGTGTGTGTGTGTGTGTGTGTGTGTGTGTGTGTGTGTATGTGTGTGCACTTGCCTGTGTGTTTGTGGAAGCCAGAGACCAAACTCAGGTATCTTCCCCTAGGACTACTCACCATGTATTTTTGGAGGCAGCATGTCTCACGGAACCTGGGACTTGCTATTCGGCTCACCTGTCTGGCCTGAAATCCCTGAGCCCTGCCTCTCTCACCCTACCTCTGGCACTGAGGTTACAGGCTCCTGCCACCGTGTCTGGCTTTTACGTGAGTTCTGGGGATATGAACTCAGGCACTCATGCTTGCTTGCACAGCAAGTGCTTTATCCACTAAGCCATTGCCTCAGCCCAGATGCCTTGAACACTGCAGAAGAAAGAGTATTAATGGTAAACTCATAACCTAAATTATTTGTTATTAAACTGCACAGGTTGTTAATGGAGACACTACGCTATTGTTTTTGGAAGAAAGATAGCCTGTGTGTGGGATTGTTCCGGACAGTGCATTTGCTTAGCATACCATCATACTGAGTGTCTATCAGGTACCATCATCCTCATGAGAAGGAGAAATGTCAGTCCACAGTTACAAGCACCCTTTGGGGGTAAGGCATTGTCTCTGGCTGAGTGAGATTCGTCGATGCTGTGCAAACATGAGAAATCCAATTCTCCCTCTGATTCTCTAGACTTACAGGGAAGTCTAGAGAACACCTGGGGCTCCTGCAGCTGTCCTGTCTTTCCTGGTGCTGTTCCCACTAAAACTCTTCCTGGAGACAGATTTCTCATGCCTTGCCTATGTCTCCCACATTCCTGTAGACAGTACTAAAGAAAGTGAGTGGCATGCTAAGGGTAGTTTGGGGTGAGAAAAATGAAAAGGAAGGGTGGGATGAGGCTGGAAGCACTCTGCCTTCCTCCAGGACCCCATGGTCAATACTCATCTTAGAACAGCCTTCCCTCTGAGCATCTCAGAAACATCAGAGGAATGTATCTTGGTTACTGTTGCTATCAAACATCTGAGGCTTGGAATACAATTAAGTTCATTCGGTAAACATTTTGCATTTAGCCAAAGCCCGAGATTTTTTTTAACACCCCAAATTGCCCCACCCAAACAAATCTTATTTACATTATCAGGCTGAGATCTCTACTACAATTTTAGCTTGGAAAACTTAGCTGACATCTCAACTATGTCATCATTTCATGCTTTCAATGTCTGTATTCTTCTACTGTTCCAAACTCATTGTGTCCATTAGCTTTCTCCTTATCTTTGGCTTGCACTGCTCTGACCAAATACCTGAGGCTGGAAAATTTATGAAGAACAAAAATTTATTTCCTGCCATTCTGGAGGTTGTGGAATCCAAGATCAAGGTAGCAGGAGGATCGGCTGTTCAGTGAAGACGGCATCCTCCAAAGGGGAGGAAACCTGTGTCCTTACATGGTAGAAAAATAGAAGGGCTACTCACAACTTTTGCCACCACGACAGACTACCTGACATACATCACTAATGGGAAGAACTATTTATTGTGTGCCTGGATCACAAATTTCAGTTCACAGTCTTGGTTCCATCCATTCTAGACTCAGGGTGAGGCGGAACACCGTAACCATGGGAGCTCACGGTCGTGGCGACTCATCTCCTGGCAGTCAGGAAACTGACTGAGAATGGGGTGGGGACCAGGTTTAATCTTCAAAAGCATGCCCAGTTCTGTGTTTCACACAGTGTGTATCGCTTTGTTTTTCAAGACAGGGTAAGATGGGCTCCAGTTTGCTATGTAGCTGAGGATGACCCTGAACTTCTGATCTTTCTGTTTCCCCTCTTCCTCGTGCTAGGATAACAGGTTTGTGCCGCCCAGTTTTACAAGGATAGTAGCCAGGGCTTTGTGCATGTCCGGCAACCACTTTACTGAGTTAAATCTCCAGCTCTCCTTTATAGCCCAAGTTGTTGGGACATCCCCTCCCCCCATCTTTATTATCTTAAGACTAGATTAATCAACTGCCATGTGGCTGAGTTTCTCCTTGATGCATTCTTTGTTCCTATTGAGCTTAGCAATGAGTTTCCCACTGGACCGCCACGAATACCTCTGTAGCCACAAAGTGTTCTTTGATGCTGCTCAAAGTATTCGTTGAGTGTCAAATACATGCCAGAGTAATTATAGCCTTTCTTTTTTTTAAAAAAAAAACTTATTTATTTAGAAAGGAGTTTTTCTTGAGAGTCAATTCATGATGCCCTTTCCAGTATCTGAGTCCTTATTTCACAACAGCTCATAGTTAGAACTTCAAAGTCTGGAATTTTACTTTTGCTCATTTTCACAATACGTTACTAATTGTTAGGAAACTGAAGTCATGACTGGTGTAATGGTGCACGCCTTTAATCTCAGTGCTCAGGAGGCAGAGGCAGGAGGATCTCTGTGAGTTTGAGGCCAGCCTGGTCTACATAGCAAGTCCCAGGCCAGCCAGGGCTAACATAGTGAGAGCCTGTCTTAAACAAACAAAACAGTCAGAAAACTGGAGTCATAATTTATTCTACTTGTAAATTTTTGTAGATCTATAACAGAGACAGACTAATAGTAGTTGATTATTTTCTGATGTTACTGAAACCTTAGTTTTTCCCAAAGCCCAATTTTAGAATGAGCCTTATGAGGTAGAACATATATGAGTAACATTCATTGATCTTAGGTATTTTGCTACAGTCTATGATGTTCACATTCCTTAAACAAAATGAGATCCTGCTAAATGAATTTTGTAAGTTTGATGTTACATGAGCTATTTCTTACTTCCCCACACTCCTTTAAAATACTGTAACACTTAACATGTTTAAGCTCAGCTTATGTTACAAAGAAAATGATAGTGAAAGACAATGAATCTTCAGAAAATGATTGCTGGATTATTTTTGTGGAATCTGATAAGCTAATAATAGCACCCATAAGAAAGAGAAAATGGCCAGGAATGCCAGTGAGAACAAAGAATCATCAATATGCTAATGGAAAAAATGTTCAGATTAGGGTGGAAGTTGCCTATCATATTTCCAGCACTATTTAAATATTCACTAGTATGTGACTAGTATGTGGGGATAACATGTTGATGAAACAAAAACCAGAGACCAATGCTCTCACACATGAATGAAGTCAGTGCTGTGACTTAAGGTAGTTGTGTATCAGCGCACTCCAGAGAAACCAATCAATATGACAGACGTACAGCCATGTACTGTATAACAGCTGCATATACAATGGCAGCCCCCTAAGATTATGGTTACAACATAGACCACCTACCATACTTAAGGAGGGTTTATTACTGGAATTGACACATGTGCTTAGAGAGGCTAGGAAGTTCCCTGTCAGACTGCCTGTGAGCTGAAGCCCCTGGATGCTAGTAGCTTGGCTCAGCTTTGGGTACCCCAAAGGCCTCTGAACCAAGGAAGCTGTTGATATGATTGTCAACCTGAAGCCAAAAACCTCAGAGAGGAGGCTACTAGTGTAAGCTCCAGTGTTCAAAAGCCATAATCCTGAGTTCTATCATCCAAAGACGAGGGAGGAGGACCGCATCCAGCCCCTGAGTAGATGAACATTATTTCCCTGTTCGCTGTTCCTGTTCCTCTCCAGTGCCCTGGCTGACCAGAGGGCCCATGCCACACTGAAACCGATCTATCCTATCAGCTCACAGCAATCGCCTCTGGAAACACCCAGACCTGCCCCAGTGTCTGGATCTTCCCTATCAGGCTCACAGCAATCGCCTCTGGAAACACCCAGACACACCCCAGTGTCTTGCCATGCCTCAGTTGTTCCTTTCTTTATTCAAACTGACACCTTCAATTAGCCATCCTAGTATAAAAGGATGGACAGTTTAATAAATAATGACAGAAATTAGGTTTTGATATGTTCCTACGCCATAAACAAAACCAATTTCTGATTAAATACCTGTAATTTTTTTTAATTACTAAAGAAAATACAGATAACTTATTTTCCTATCATATATTTAAAAAGAATTCCTTTAGACAAGGAAACAGGCAGAATTCATAAAGTATAGAATAAATACAAGTCTGTTGAAATAAGGGATTTAGGGATGCATTAAAAAAAAAACCTACAGTGAAAAATTAAAGAACCCCAGGTGAGGTGGCCCAGGCAGTAGGGCACTGGCTGTCAAGACTGTCAACCTGAGTTCCCCCTGTAAACGCTACGTGGGGGAAGGAGAGAACTGACTTCTGCAAACTGTCCTCCGACTTCCACAGGTGCACCATGGCATGCGGATGCTCCCAAAATAAGCAAATGAATGTAAAATAGCGAAGTCCTTACGCAGAAGTGAAGATAATGGTTGCGTGGGTAAAGAGAGCAGAATACAGCGAGACAGTTGGTGGTGCCAGGTCAGGTACGCAGAAGAGGATGGCAGCAATACGGTAGCGTTCTATTTTTTTTAATGTATTTTCATCTTATTATAGTAAGAATTTTATTGTGGTATGTTTATGGTCAGACTTTTTGTTCCTATGCCAAAAAGTGGACATAAGCAGGCTTAGTTTAATTTTTACCTATGCTGCATGTATATAGTGTGTATATACATTAGATATAATATATTTGTATATGTATCTATACATACATAATAAATATATGATACAATATATAAATATATTGTGTATAAAATACATATGTAAATATATGTGCATATATTATGTATATTATATATGTATGCATGCAACATATATATGCAATATGTGTATATATGTGTGTGTTTATGTATATGCCTGTTGTTGACAAATTCAAAATTAAGTTTGCTGTTGTTGTGTAAAAGAAGTTAAATTGGATAACTGCATTCCTGGCTTACACCAGGATTCTGCAGTAGACCTCTTTACCTATACTGTCTAGGTGCTGACCCACTCTAATCAGTTGGGGGACAACAACTAATCAGTTGGATCCAACAACCATGTGCAAGAAAAAAACCTGGCCTTTACATCTCTATCTTCATTTATATGGAATTTATATAAATTTATTTATATGGAATTTAACCCAGATTGTACAGAGTTTGCTGTCAATGGGGAGTACAGAAAGCTGGGCTCTGCTCACAAAAAAAAAAATGAAGGCTGACATTTTGAGTTAATTGGGAGAGTTCCACTCTGCTTTGTGTTGAGTGCTAACGCCCTCCCTTACTTGTGTACAATTTCAGAATAGCATTAGAAAAGAACCTCCCATCTCTTCTTTTACCCCCAGCCTCCCCACATTAAGTATCTTTAGGAACATATGGTACTTCCAAGAAAAAGCCAAGTGAATATCTGAAACATTAATGTGCCATGCTGTTATCCTGACAGGAATAAAAAAACGCGGGAATCCGACAATCTCCTACCACAACAACTGTTGCTGCCAATTCCCGTATCCAGTAAAAATCATCACTTAGGAGAGGGAGGGCTGCTCGGTGACTAAGCAGACAGATGGCGGGTGTGAGTCAAAACACTCTGGGGTGCTAGTTCAATTCAAAGTGCTCTGCCTTACTGCTGGAGAGACCGGATGTACAAAACCACATTACCAATTGAACAAGGAGAAAAGACTAGAAGACCCACGTAATCAAAACGTACATCCAAAGTTAGAAACCAAATTCTGTGCGGCCGCTCTTTGATCTTTCTCCGGTCCACCCGATGAAGCCTCTCCCACGGTGCCCTGGAACACACAGGAGGTGACTGTTCTCTGTACTTCACGCCCATCGGAGCAGGGACAGCCTGTTTAGAAGGTTACCTGGTTGCATTGCTGCAGAGCAGTGATCCAAGGCCAAGAACTAAGACATTAACCACATCCTTACCTGGCAAGCAACCCGCACGGGCTTACCACCTCACTGTTCAGTTCCTAGGAGGGAATAACCAAATCTAATTTTTATGTGCAAGACACTAGCTGGGGTGCCTGGAGGTGGGGGATGGGGGGAAGAGTTCCTATTTGCATAACTGCTTTACATATTGCAATCAAACAGGATGAGATCAGTTGTAACGAATACGAATGTAATTTTGGAGACGGACCCTAGGTGGAGCTTCAGTCCTAGCAGCAACAAATGAAATTGGAAATAAAATAAATCAAGTCCTCCAAAATTTCCATAAGTAATCGTAGCATCTTATAGAGCGATCTGTTTGTCTTTGCTCCAGCACAGAGGACAGTGAGATGCTTTGTTTGTTAGGGATGACTCTCAGGAGAGCATGCTAAATCATAGAGAATGAAGACACATGATGCCATTCGGCTACGATATTTTTCTTTCTTTCTTTCTTTCTTTTTTTTTTTTTTTTTTTTTTAAGGAGCAGCGTGAATGGATGAAAATGCCCTAGTGTGTCAGAAGTCTCCTGAGTATCCCTCTTTCCTATGGGATGTGAACGAATTTATTTACTAGCATAAAGAATATCTTACCTCATAAGAGAAATAATCAGAATTATTTTGAGATGACTTACCTTATTAAATTGTAAACACAAAAACTCTAAGTAAAATTTTCTTTTCCCATTTGTGTTACGTTTTGTTAGTCACCACTGTCAAAAACTTCAGACACTTCATTTTTTCCAGTTATATTGGGATATAATTGACAAGTAAAAATTGCATACACTCAAGGTGTATAATGCAATGATTTGATGTAATTTGATACCTGTAGACACTGTGAAATTATTACTATCATCAAACTAATTAGGATAGTCATCCATAGATGCCATTTTCTGGCATTACACTTCTTAGATTTTGAAACTTCATTTTTAAAAATTATGTAATAATACATAAACATGAAGACCTAATTGTATTCATTGTCCTGTGTAAGCATAAAATTAAGATTGTGATGACTCCGCACAAATAATGCTAAATGGGAAAGTAGGAAAGTAAGAATGTCTTGCCTAATCTAGAGTATTTCACAGCAGAATCTTTTGAGTCTGTAGTTAAAATCCAGGGCATTCATATGGAATTTTAATTTAATTTTTTAACCTTTTCTATCACAAATTATTTTTTCCTTCAATTTTAGAAAATATTATGTTGAATTATTATGGTGCCTGACTATGATGGTGCATGCCTGCTGTCCCAGCTAGTCAGGAGGCTGAGGCAGGAGGACCACTTGAGCTGAAGAGTTCAGGTCAGCCTGGGCAACATAGTGGACCCGATTTCAAAATAACAATACAATTTTATTGAAGTGAATGAATTTGGGGTATTTCTCCAATTTTGCTCTTAAAGTGGCTGTTTTGGTGACCTCAGCCTGTTCTCTCTATGGGCTGTGGTTACCTCCATGTACCTTTAATTGAAACAGCATTTGCTTTAACCTTGAACTTAGGCAACAAACCATAATAACGTAAGCATCATGTGGGGCTTTGCCTATAATGGACACCAGTTGTTTCTCATGCCTATATGGGAAATTAGTTGTTTTTTCACAATATATGGCAAGCACAGCCCAATATCATTTACATACACCACTACTTTCCAATTTAGATGACTATTCTGTCTTCATTATACCTTGTTATGTTTCCCATTTGTTTAATGATTTGTAACTATAGTTCGATTTAGTTGGTTTCTGTGGTATTCACTCCTACATGATTTATTTCATTCAGTTAGATGCATCATCCCAGCACAGTTGTCCACAGCATCACAGATGGCGACAGGTCCATAGTGCAGAGGGATGCAAATCTTGTAGGGTAGATGCCCTCACTCCTGAATTCCTGCGCAGACTATCCTGAGCCAGAGCCATTTGATACATGGAACTTAAAACAAAGTCATAGTGCTACTTACATGTGTAAATACTAAATTTACTTATCCTTATATGCACAGATAAGAGTAGGTTTCATCCCTTACCAAGGAAACTTTTTTTTTTTTTTTTTTACAGAAGATGGAAACTACTACTGAAATCCACAACTAGTCAAAGTGTAGAGGACAACTGACCATGAATACCCAAGCCCAGCTGATATATCTACAGCAAATTATAACCATGACTCAGGAAACATTTCAGAAGCAGCAGCAGGAAGATCCAGAAGCCCAGGATGTCTGCCATGAAATAGTGTCTTCTATATTTGCCAAGGAACCTGCACCCATGGAATCTCAATGTGTGTGTGTGTGTGTGTGTGTGTGTGTGTGTGTGTGTGTGTGTGTGTGTATGTATGGGCACGTATGTATACTGTATACTATTGCTCTTGGTTGCCCACCAGAACTGAAGACCCTATTGCTGAACACACAGCGCACTTCAGTGAAAGGACTTAGAGGAATCAAGCTGGAGCTGAGCTAGAAGTTTCCCTCCTACCTGTTAGCCTTCATAGTGCCGGAGGGTGATATGCACGATGCTGGAGGACAAAAGTCATCTACAGTCTTACCCAGCTGTGAGTTCTGTTAGCTACAACAATAACTTGCCAGGCAAGATGTGCCCTCTAATGTGATAATAGCATGGCTGATCTGGGGGTGGCCAGCCCCTTTCTGATTGGACCTAAGGCTCACTCTATAAGATGGAATGCATTCCTGGTTGTGTATATCTGATCAAAAGCCTATGGCTAGAATGGTCATGGGCCCTTTTGGAGAATCTACTGTTATTGTTCTGCTAAATGGCCATATTTTCAAACTGCCATCAGAACATTTAAACCCACAGACTGGTGCTGCACCAAATCTTTATTAGGGGAGTTTCTTACTGTAGTGGGTGGTGGTAAATGCAGGAATCTGTATCTGGCTGAAGTAACCAGAGTGAGTTATAATAGAGTGCTGGGCACTAAGTGGGACACTTAGTATCACTCCTTACCCCTCAAGGCTCAGGAAATCTGGCAGTGGGGAGGGTGGAAAAGATGTAAGAGCCAGAGAATGAGGATGGGGAGATGTACAGCACAAAAGATGTTCTCTGGACACGCATAGCTGATGCACTCATGAACTCCCTGCAGCTGGGCTCATCTGCACAAGACTGGCTTAAGATTGGGGCCCTCAACCTTCCATGACCGACAGGGAAAGGGTAAGGCTCCACCTTTTCCTGGGGAGGTGTCATTTTCTTCAAGGGTATGACTCGAGTAAATAGCCTCCCACGTGTATTCAGTCAAAAAATTCTAATTAAACCCAGTGGAGCACACACATAAGAAGATGTGAACGTAACGGGGAGGACTATTGGGAAGAAAGGTCTCAAGGGAGACAGAGGGAAATGAGAACAGGGAGTGGGGGTTGAAATAACTAAAATTCATTACATATAAAACAATAAAAAAAGCAAGTTTTAATACTTAGTGCTGCTTTTGTCTTCCCTTTCCCCTTCTCCTTCCTTCTTTCCTTTAGGAGAAGCTGACTTTTTAATTATCAACTATTTCCAATAATTAGGAAGAACTTTGTGATCATGTCTCTGTATGTAGTGTGCGTGTGCATCACCCGCCTCAAATCATTAGACATTATCAATGTTTAACAAGTTGTAGATGCTGGTAACCGTCCCCTCATCTTCAATGTGGGATTGATCTTCAGAACCTTGTGCTGTTCTTCACACACACATGGTTTAGGTTACAGCACATATGTATTCACCATTAGGACATAGTGCATTGAATGCTTCTAACTTGATGTAACTGATTATAAGCACTACAGTGTGGATGTTTTAAGTCCCTAGAGCAATGGGTACTAAATGAGTTGCGATCCTGAGGGTGGATCTTTAGGAGGAAAGGCCCAGAGGGAGACTAGGTCATTGCAGGTGTGCACTCCAGGGGATTGTGGGATACCAGCCGCTTCCTCTAACCCTTTTGCTTCCTGGCAATGAAATGGAAAGTTTCTGTCATTGCCATCTCATGCCCTCACCATTAGAGAGGCCTAAACGCAAGGGGTCATGTGACTCTGGGCAGCAACCTCTATAAGCATGAGCCAAAGTCAATTTTTTGTCTGTATAAATTAATTGTCAAGTATTTTACAATAGGGATAGAAAACTAATACATTTCTTCTGCAATTTTCTCTTTTCCAAAATGAGGTAAGATTTTTACATAATGATACAAGTGTCCCCCACCATCCTTATTTACAGTAAACTTTTTCAGAATAATTTATACTCCAGGAGAAACTATAAAACAGAGATTGCTAGCACACCATTCCCTCAACTTTGCCCAGGACAGAATCCAACCCAGGGTACCAATTACACTGAGATCATTCCCCATGTTGTATGCCTACACCAAAATGTATGTCTCCATTTTATGTTGATACTCACTTTGTTTCTAACTTTTCACTATCACACCTGATAGCATCGTGTGTCTACATGTGACTTCTCTGTGCACACATGGGTTCTTTAAAGTACTTCTCATAGTGTAGTCACATGCACTGGAAAGTCCCCACTATTCCAAGTTCGTTCTAGCCCTTAGCATTGCCAGGCTACATTTTTAACCATGGTCTGAAACAACATCAGTGATCTCTGTATTTTAATTTACATCTCTCTTAATACTGGTAACTATGTAACTGGGTTTCTAAGACAGCATCTCAGGCAGACATATCAAGATAAGTAGTGCTGGTCCTAATAGAGCAGTCCTTAAAGGAGTGTGACATTAGCTACAGCCCACTGCACTGTCCTAAGCAGCAGAGGGGAGGAAAACAATCCCCCACAGGAAGAGAAGGATGCCCGACAACTGCAGCTACCCCTCATTGACCACAATGACCATTCTCTCTAAATGGTATTATACTGTCCCGGTCTTTCAAATCATGGATGGTCTTACTAATGTTTGTTGGATCCATCTCTGAGAGATGTGTTAGAATGGCCCAGATTGTGTGGGTAGGTTTGTTATACTTTCTTATGATTTTGTCATTTTATGATGTATTTTTAAGTTAAGAAGATAGGTTTGAAGTTAGGTGGGAGGCAGGAAAATTATGACTTCATGGAGAGCTAACAGGAAGAGAGGGGAGGAAGGGGGTATCAGAGAAGTGTATTTGTTTGAATACTTTAGTTTCCCTGTGTGGTGTACTTTCTCATGTTGCATATCAACCAATCACAAGTTATTCTTTCCCCAGTTTATTCTATGTCTTAGATGTATTTATTTGTATTTTGTGCGTATGAATGTTTTGTCTGTATGTGTATCTGTGCACCACATATCATGCCTGATGCCCTCAGAGGATGGAAGAGGGCACTGGATCCCCTACAACTAGAGTTATAGATGGCTGTGAGGCACCACGTGGGTGTTGGGGACCAAACCCAGGTCCTCAGCAAGAACATCTGATGCCCTTAACTGCTGAGCCACCTCTCCACCCTTGCCCAGTTTATTCTTGGTTTTCTGCCAGGGGAAAAATTAATTCTGATCTCAAATATGTTTCTTAGAAAACAAATTGTTTGGGGACCTTCAAATCATGCCTTTTTACTTAGAATTATTCTTTTGTATATTAATATAAATTTAACAGCTTTGTTTTGTTTTGAATTTTTGCTTTGATTTCATTATAACTTTACCCTTTGTTTTATAAAATCCCCATGTAGCTGAATTGGTAACTGTTTTCAGATATCTATTCTCAACATGCCTGTGTTTAACTGGACTAAGTTCATTTCCATTCATTCTGTGGCTGTGTTTGGATTCATCTCCAACACTTCTGTTTCACTCAGCCTACATTTATGCTGCTGACTTTTAATTTTCTTGCAGATTCCTCAAATATTTATATTTTTTAAACTAAGGAAGTTAAAAATTCTTTCTCCCCTCCTAGTAGTTACCCTTCATTATTTTAAAGAACAGCTACATAACTAGCAAAGCCAGGGCCACGCACCATGACAGCCTCTCCTCTACAACACAAGGTTGCTAATATCCTAACTCCAAGCACCTCGTATTATGCAAGCTATTTTTGTCCAGCATTGTTATTACATTAAAAAAAAATCTCCAAATTAGTCATCACAAATAGTACTGTTTCATGAGTCATTTTGTTGAGACGCGAACATATTCTAACGCCCTCTGGAAACATAAATCTTTGACTCTCATCATGTTCCTCTGAATCCATTTCCTTCTTCCTGGCGGGTTATCTTTTAGATGTGCTCCTGTGAGGATTTGTTGGTCAAAATGCTGAGAGTTTACTCATTTGGACTTGTCCACAATCGCTGTCATTCTTGGTAGTGGAGGTGAGCGTGCACGTTTCTCTGGGCAGAGCTCCTTCACACTTGGAGGGTGGTTTGTTATCAGCTGTCTTCTGTAGTTGTTATGGAAAAGTCATTTCCAGGGCCAATTGACGGTCTACTTTCTTGGCCTGTTGTTATTGTTTTGTTTTTTGTTTTTTTCTCAAGACAGGGTTTCTCCATGTAGTTTTGGTGCCTTTCCTGGATCTCGCTCTGTAGACCAGGCTGGCCTCGAACTCACAAAGATCCATCTGCCTCTGCCTCCCAAGTGCTGGGATTAAAGGCGGCGGCACCGCCACCACCACCACCACCACCACCACCCGGCTTCTTTGCCTGTTTTTAAGACCTTTTATTTGCTCTTTATTTTTGTTCATTTTGTTAAATTGATTTTACTGAGGTTGAATTTACATATGGTAAAATGTCCTCCTGCAAAATATACATGTTGATAAGCTTTGAAAATTCATAAGCTCATGAAGCTATCACTACAACTAATCTATAATACCCTCATAATCCAGATGTTTATCTGTTGCTCTTTCTAATGTATCCCACACCCCAAACCTCATTTCTCCCTCTATAGACCTGTAAATTAGAATATACTTTCCTAGAATTTTCTATAAACTTATATAATCATTTTGTATTTCTTTTATTGGTCCCATAATGTACTTGAGAATCATCCTTTTTATTGCAAGTAACAAAGTACATTTTCTAGTAAAGTTTGTAGTTTTATCTTTTACATTTCTGAAAATTTGATGTAACAATAATATCTAGCTAGCTCTGCAATTTGCTGCCTATTGTCTAACATTGTTGTAGGGAAAACAAAATTAAAACCAAGATTATCTTGTTCCATGAAATTCCTTGGGGATTGACCATATAACTTGATGTTTTGGGCATTCTATTTGTTTCATTAATCCATGTGTTTGGCCCTAAGCCTTCCTACTGTAGCTTTATAGTAAGTCTTGATCAGGTAGTATAATTTCTTATCCATCACCCCCATCTTAGTTAAGGTTACTATTGTCGTGATGAAACATCATGACCAAAGCAACTTGGGGAGAAAAGGGTTCATTCAACTCATGCTTCCACAGTTAATCATCAAAGGAAATTCAGGATGGGAAATCTAGCATGGTGGGAACCTGGAGGCAGGAGCTGATGCAGAAGCCACGAAGAAGTGTTGCTTACTGGCTTGCTCCCCATGGCTTGCTCAGTCTGTTTGTAAAGAAGTCAGGACCATCAGCCAAAGGATGGTAGCATCCCTAATGGGCTGGGCCCTCCCTCATCAGTCACTAATTAAGAAAATGCCCTGCAAGCTTGCCTGTAGCCCTGTCTCATAGAGATAGGTTCTGTCTTAGGGTTTCTATTGTTGTGAAGAGCCACCATGACCAAGGCAACTCATAAAGGAAAACATTTAATTGGGGTTAGCTTACAGTTTAGACATTTAGTCCATTATTTTCATGGTGGGTGGCATGCAGACACATAGTACTGGAGAAGGACCAGAGAGTTCTACATCTTGATCCACAGGCAACAGGAAGTAAACTGAGTGCTACACTGTGCACAGCTTGAGCGTAGGAGACCTCAAAACCCGCCCCCACAGTGACACACTTCCTCTAACAAAGCCACACCTACTCCAACAAAGCCACACCTCCTAATAGTGCCACTCCCTATGGGGGGCATTTTCTTTCAAACCACCACAGGTTCCCTCCTCTCTGATGACTTTAACTTGTGTCAAGCTGACATAAAACTACCCGTCCCGACAGGAGGAGCACTGGGACACTGCTGTGACAAACCTCATTTGCTCATTTCTGCCCTTTAAATGTCAGAAAGATTGTATCTAATTTGATAAGACTGAATTTGCTTATAGAACTTTTCCAAAACCGGTGAGCCATGATGAGGTAGTCTAGCTTTCCAGTCTTCTCAAGATGACAGGAAATGGAATAGAAGTCCAGTGGCCAACCCCCAAATGGCCACTGCTTGCCCTTTATGGACGGAGGGCTTGTTCAGTAAAACTAGTGTAGATCAGGCTGCTTGATTAGCATAATCAGAAAAAGTTACCAGCTATTTTTATGAGGAACAGACTCATCCTTCTTTAAATTAGGGCACTATCTATGGGGTGATATAGTTATGCTGCTATGTTAGGCTGTACCCTCCATTAAACAGGGCTGTAGACATAACATGACATGGGCTTCTCTGCAGACTCTACAGTTGCTGCTCATTCTTGCTTTTTCTACTGTCGTAGCTCTGAAAGAACTTAAAGGCATAACTTGCGAGCCAGGAGCTTACCTTCTCAATTTTCTAAGAGCTGTTTTTCACATTTCAATAAACCCCTCAGTTGAAATAAAATTACCTTCCAAGTCTTAAAGATGCATTACCTCAAATTAGGCTGAATTAGGATATTAATTGTTTCAATTCATGCCAAAACCAGTGGAGGAATAGTATCATCAGAAAGGGTCATTTGGAGGGCTGTGGAGATGGCTTAGTGGACAAAATGCTTGCTGTATAATCATGAGTATTAAATTCAGATCCCCAGGACCCATGTAAGGGCAGGTGTGTGGTAGTTCATGCCTGTACTCCCATCATTTGGGAGGCAGAAACAGGTGGATCCTGGAGCCCATAGCTAGATAGTCTCGTTGAATCAGTGAGCTTCTGGTTCTGTAAAGGACCCTGTGATGGCTACTCTCGGTTATCAAGTTGAGTACATCTGGAATTAACTAGAACCAAAACATTTGGGCACAAGTGTGAGGAATTTTTCTTGGTAAAATAATTTGAGGTAGAAGACCCACCCTAAATCTGAGGCACACCCGGTATCAGCCCACATAAAATGATACAGAAGAAGGAAGCTTTTGGCTTTTTATCTGCTTTCTCTCACTCTGGTTAGCACGATCATCTATCCTGTTCCCCAGACATCCCTTTGCTGGTGTTAGAACCTACTTCTTCAGGATTCCAATGTAGACAGAAGGCCAGCAGCTCTCTGAGACTTCCCTGGCACTCTAGCACCAAGTGGGGACAGCTGAGACAGCCAGTCTCATGAACTAAACCACTGCCAGATCCTTGGCCTTTCCGTAAGGTGACAGCCATTGTAGAGAACCCTGATGAGCACAGACACTGTCTCAAAACAGAGACTGAGAAGGAGACACTGACATCTATTTCTGATCTTCACATATGTGAGTGAGTACCCATGTGCACATACACAAACACGAATACACATACTCTCACACGCACAAACATACACACACAGAAAGAGAGAGATAGAGAGACAGACAGAGACAGAGACAGAGAGGCAGAGAGAGCCATTTGGCTTGTCTTCCTTTTCATGAATAACAAACCACAAAGATTCTCTTAGTTAAGACCTTCCTTCAGATTCTGAGTCTGGAAATTAGCCTTGCTCACTGTCAACTGAAACTTAGATGAACATGACTAAACAAATTCCAGAGTAACCTTTATAGTCTGGCAGCTTCTACATTTCCTCACATAATCTCCTTGTCCCATCACTATAATTTCCTACCATAGTTTCACCAGCATCATAGGCTAGACCTGTGACTCTGGGAGGTTCCAACAGACCAGACTGGGTTACCTCTGTTCTTAAGACTCCAGACAAATGCGGTGTGGTAGGGTAGGAAAGATATTTATTGAATATAGCTACACCGAGGCGGGACAGGAAGACCAGCATCTTAACCCTATCTCCTGGAATCAGACATGAGACTGAGAAGTTATAGGGGAAGGATGAAGGAAATATGCTTAAGCCCCACTGTTTTGGTAAAACTGTATTTAATTTTATAACATGATTTGTGCTTCAATACCACAGTTACTCTCCTTTTTGTGTATTCAACTACCAAAGCTAGAAGGTTTCTGTGGACAGGGAGACTAAAAGGAGAGCCAATAGCAAGGTCCCTAACCTCAAAGGGTCAACTAGGTCACAGGGAACTGACTACAAGTCACCTCTCAAGGGGTTCTACAGCTCTGGTAAGTGACCAGTCTGCTGTGGGATGTTCCGTATGTCAAATGTGTTGCTCTGATTGGTTAATAAATAAAACACTGATTGGCCAGTAGCCAGGCAGGAAGTACAGGCGGGACAAGGAGAGAAGAGAATTCTGGGAAGTGGAAGGCTGAGGCAGAGAGACGCTGCCAGCCGCTGCCATGAGAAGATGTTAAGATACCGGTAAGCCACGAGCCACGTGGCAACTTATAGATTTATAGAAATGGGTTAATTTAAGATATAAGAACAGCTATCTAGAAGCCTGCCATGGCCATACAGTTTATAAGTAATATAAGCGTCTGTATGTTTATTTTATAAGTGGGCTATGGGACTGCCAGGGCTTGATGGGACCTGGAGAGAAAAACTCAAGCTACAACCAGTCCCCTTGATCAGAGAAGCCATGGAGACCCAGAGGTTGAGTTTTACCAGTGTACATTCTGCAAAGAAAAGAGTCAACACAAAAGGAAGTGTCCTCACTGCTGCCAAGGGAAACCCAGTCAGAAAGACCCTGACTAATTCCAGTAGATGGTAGAACTGAGAAAAGCTCCTCCCACATCCAAAGTCACTCCTGAAGTCAACAGCCTCAACTGAGCTTGACAGTAAAAAGAAAAATGAGTCACCTGCATGGCCTTCAAAACCCAATAAGAAAGTATAGTCAAAGATAAAATAATCAGTATTCTTTTAACGGTCCAAAGAATCACATTCCCCAGACATTATTAGGCTGAAGTCTATCTGAATTGTCATGTGGAAAACCATTTCTCACAAATGATTTTTTTCTTACAATAAACTGCTGCCCAGATACAGAACATCATAGCTTTGGCTCAATTTCAACACTGTAACACCTACATGAGACCCACATGGAGTGATAGGCCAATTATTGGTCCAACTTGGAGACTGAATGATAGTTAAATCTCCTTTTCTGTAAAATCCACTGTTTGGTTGGAACCTCCAGCTCACCCCTGAATGATCCAGAAGGCCCCATTCCTTCCTTCCTTCCTTCCTCCCCTCCCCCTCCCCCAAACCCCAACTGCTCAGAGAGCTTCCGAACCAGGAAGGGTGCCAAAAAGTCCAGTTCCACATTCTTGGCAGCTACTGCAGCTTCCTCCCCTGAAGTTGCCAGCTGCCCAAGTCCCCCACCTAAGTGTTCAGCTTTCAAACATACTTGGGCACAAACTCAGCTTGTGGTGACACATCATCACCTCTCACCTACAACCCATAACATCTCCCTGCTTTCATTTGGGGGCATGACTTCTCTGGCCTCGATCTCTGGGAATGGAGAACCTGCCCAGGAATTGCCCTGCTCAAATCTACCTGCTTTTTCAGTTAGGCTTGATCTGGCTTACTGCTTTGGCAGAGAAATCTGTTGGGGGTGGGGTAGAAGAGCAGAAAACCTATTACCCACCTGGGATGGCCTTCACACTGCAATCCTAACCACTTCACCAGTTATCAGCATGCCTGAAAGTAAATCCTGGGTTCATCACCCTTGAGATCAGACAAGGAAAAAAACTGGGGAGGAGCCCAGTAAGCCAGACACAGGTGGATGTCCTTGTGAGCCTATGGAGGGATTCTGAAGGGCTCTGGGTGTTTTAAACTGTCTTTTGTTCTGGATTCTCCTGGTTCTCTGCCTAGGGTTGTAATGCTAACCTTTCATATGAACTCATTACTGCTCCTGGCAGGATGGATTTATTATCTCTGCCAAAGGGCTCAGTTTCACTTCTCGCTGATTCTTCTCTAGCCTTTAATCCTCCCACACATCTCTAGCCAGATAAAGACTTTATTTCCTCCCTTCACCTGGCTTTTATACAAATACAACCACTGATGCACTTCTGAGGTCTCTTAGATAGAACCACCGGAGGGGTGCCCCAGCTGCCACACCAGAATACCTAACTCAGCGCAAAGCAGTCCGATCAGCCATTGCCACAAGTCCATAAAGGAAGTAAGGAATACCTCTTAGGATGGAGAGAACAAGAGATAGATTCAGATCAGGCAGACAGGGACAGAGACCTGCAAAACAAACAGTTTTGCTTGATTGTTGTCTTTGGCCAGGAATGCCAGAAACATCCCAGGCAGCAGCACTGATTCATATCCTGGTTTTGATTCTGCCCTGGCTGGAGGCCAGATGTGCCAGAAATGTTCCATCCAGAGGCTCTACAACCTACTGCTATAGAAAAGCAAGTGGCCACTTTGTCAGGGGGTGGTATGGTTAGCTTCACCTGTTAATTTGACACAACCCAGAGTCAACCAGAAAGAAGGAACCTCAGCTGAAGAACTGCCTCCACCAAATCGGCCTGTGGCCCTATCTGTGGGAGCATTTTCTTGACTGCTCATTTATGTATTAGGGCCCAGCCCATTATGGGAAGTACCATGCCTAGGCAGGTAGGAAGCTGAACAAAAGCAAGGGACAGCATCCCTTCATTTCCTCTGCTTCATTTCTGCCTCCAGGCTCCTGCCTTCTGCTCCTGCCCTGCATCCCCAGATGATGGACTGTAAGTACAACCTTCAATAAACTCTTTCCTCCTGTGGAGTTCTTGGTCATGGTGTTCATTACAGCAACAGAAAGCAAACTGTGACAGTGGACCAACTGGAGTGATTAGCTCGCACTGTGCCTCCATCATTGCTACCCTAGGTCCCGTGAAAGGTTCCTAAACAGCTGCCCAATGACACCCCATCTCTGAACCCCGCTTATGTTATACAGGTGCCCCCCAAACCCCCTGCCCCTCAGGGAGTCTCTTGCTCTCTCTCACTTCTCTCTCTCTCTCACTTCTCTCTCAGGCTCCCATCAACAAACCTATAACAAAATCCTTCCTAAAAGCCCACCCTCTCTATGATCCTTGAAATTCATTCTTCTAATTTATGAGACAAGAGCTCAGAAACACTGGAAGTTTTGTGTGACCATGAGCTTCCAGGACACTACCTCCCGAGTTAAGCCCATCTGTGGCTAGAAAGACTCTGTCACTCAAGGACACCACTTTTCCCGGTGTCGGTAGAGTGACTACCAAGCTATACTGGAGTTTCTTGGACTTGGCATTCGAAATACTAGGGAGGTTAGAACTATCTTAATGGGATACCGTTCTGGTTATACAGGAAGCCATATTCTTATCTAAATCCCCAAGTGGTCCAGACGAAAGCCCTTAAATCACCAATTGTTGAAAATTATCATAAAAGAATTCACCTGATGGAGCTTTTAATAAAGTGCTTAAAATTGTCCGTTCAGTTATCTGTTTACAAGTTTTCGGATGAGTGCTTTCTCGCAGTCATGTGAGACAGTGGAACAGGAAGTATCATTCCAGTTCACTGATGATAAACTGGTCAGGTGAAGGTCCCTCTGTCAATGTCAGAGCTGGAGAGACACCACAGGCCTCCGCCAGGAGCCCAGTACGCTCTTGCTCTCCACATCCCTCCTACAGCAGACCTTCATGTCCATAGGTATCAAGCCAGGGCAGCAAGAAGACATATATCAGAAGGCGAACGGACGCCGCAGTAAGAGGTGATTGCAACTGCTCCTCTGTAGTTCCATCTCTTCCTTACCTGTCCTCTCCACCTCCCTGTTCTTCTGAGGAACGGAAGAGAGGAAAATGTAAGTTCATTCCTCACCATGCATCACCACAGTTCGGGTCAGCCGTCCACGACTGTCTAGGCCACGCTTTCTAAAGCAAAGAATACACTTCTCAAAGGTTCCTTCAACAACACCCCTCTTAACACTCGGTGCTCGTGAGTTTTCCCCAGCCGCCGTGAGCCCGCGTCAGCATTTTTCTACCCATTCAATTCTACTGTGATTATAGTAATCCCTGTCCCAGGGAGCTGATCTGACAGAAAATTATATGGCATGGAAATTGCTCTGTATCTTTTCTGAAACCGAGAGACATTTTAGTATAAAGGGGCTATTTATTTGAAAAGATGTAGGAAAGAGAGTATGCAGCAATTGAAAGTAGAGGTTGCCTGAGAGGCCAGATGACTCTAACATTAGCTTTTCATCTCTCTGACTGCCATTTCTGCCGCTCCTGGGGACTCATCTCACTCACTGAAATACGAGGGAAAATGCTACCGTTTTAAAAAAACTAGGGCGATTGACTTCAATCAAGTCAAACAATTTTATCTTATTAAAAATTTGAAGGAAACAGTAAATGGGTTTTGGCTGATTATTTCTCATCAACTTGATATAAACTAGAGACACCCTGGGACAAGGGAACCTCAGCTGAGGAATCTCCTCTATCAGATTGGCCTGGAAGCATGTCTGTGAGACATATTCTTGATTGCTAACGGTTTGAATGGAAAAGAAGCCAGTACTCTTAACCTCTGAGCTATCTCTTCTAGCCTAAAATAACATTTTTAATGGTATAAAACTAACATTATTTTTAAACTATAAAATATTTCAGTATTTTCAGGGTTGGGGATTTAGCTCAGTGGTAGAGCACTTGCCTAGCAAGTGCAAGGCCCTGGGTTCGGTCCTCAGCCCTGAAATTAAAAAAAAAAAAAAAAAAAAAAAAAAAAAAAAAAAAAAAAAAAAAA
>CABHPQ010000212.1:41136-77785 GCA_902168405.1 Peromyscus aztecus
ACATGAGACTCCAACCTGCATCATGGCATGAGACTCCAACTTGCATCCTGACATGAGACTCCAACCTGCATCACGGCATGAGACTCCAAGACAAACAGCCCGTCACACAGAGCTATTTCAAGTGCAAATGTAATTGATCTGGGAGAGGAAACTAAAATGGGGTGGCAGAATCAGACCCTAAAACCTCAGACACCGAGAGTCATTAGACACAGTCTAAGAAATACGCTTAATGTGTTGAAAGAAGCAATGGAGAGCTCTGAAGCGATTAAAAACTACACTTGACATTTTCAAGAATGTTGGATAAGATTCAGAATTTAGACAATCAGAATAAAATTGTTCAGCTGGAAGACAATTCTGAAGATATTGTCCCAAACTGCCAACCTCTGCCCTGTCATTTATCTACAGTTATTGTCCTTGACTGAGACGTGTAGAAGCTGGCGTCCTACACAGCTCCACTGGTGGCTGAGTGTCTCCCAGATGCTAGGAAGTTGTGTGTGTCCTGAAGCTTGTCTTTTCTCTCTTTGGTATCTCTTCTACTACAGTGGTCCATACCAACTGAGTGGGAAAGTTCTCTGACCTCTACCTTGGGCACTGTTTGGAGGAGCATAGAACGTGTTCATTCAGGCATAACCGGGCCATGTGGGAGCCGGCACCTCCATGGAGCACATGAAGACAATGGGCAGATGTGGCAGCAGCTGCAGAAGCCAGGGAGTCATTTGGGAGCTTGGGAAGAGCTATGGAGTTGCCTAGGAAAGGAGATTCTGAGTTCAGGAACTACATTAATTGTGCCCCAAACTATAGGACATTCGCTCCTTAAAATAACTGCTGGTAGAGTGTAAACTGAACCGAACGGGAAAACCTTTTTAGAGAAATACACTTCCCTCCAGAGGAGATTCTCTCCCCCGCCACCACCCCCGCTCTCCGCCCCGGATAGGTTTTCTGTGTGACAGCTCTGGCTGTCCTGGAACTCGCTTTGTAGACCAGGCTGGCCTCGAACTCACAGACATCCACCTGCCTCTGCCCCCTGGGTGCTGCGATTTAAAGACGTGTGCTGCTGCTGCCACCACCGCCCGGCAAGAGGGCCTTCTTAAACAGATCTTCAAACTCTAGAATGTAGACTTAACATTTTATAAAATTGTCCTTAGGAACCTACTGTCCATCCAAAGACTACATAGACAAACTACAACTTTGAATAAAATTTTGCTACACGTATAAAACTGATTAAAAAGGTGAGGTTATAGGCCGGGTAGTAGTGCACGCCTTTAATCTCAGCACATGAGAGGCAGAGGCAGGTGGATCTCCGTGAGTTCAAAGCCAGCCTGGTCTACAGAGTGAGTTCCATGGCAGCTAGGGCTACACAGAGAAACCCTGTCTTGAAAAACCAAAAACCAAACCAAACCAAAACAAACAAAAAAGTTGAGGTTATTTAAAAATGTTTTTGTTTATAAATCAGCTAGTAAAGAAGGAATAATTCAATAGAAAAAAATGGTCACACTATATGAATAATACCTCGGAGAATAATGCAAATGTAATGTGAGTGTAATTTAAAATGCTCAAACTTAACATCTGAAATTGGTTAATGAAATACACCACAGTAGAGAACACAGGACAAAGAGCATGTGATTGTCTCAGTAGATACAGAAAATAGCATTTGCTTAAGTTCACCACCCTTCATGACAGAAACACTCAGTAGATTAGAAAGAGAAGGACAATTCTATAATCTGATTAAAAACCTTCATGGAAAAAAATTACAGCTTCTGCCTAGTTGCTTTCTCCTTATCAAAAACAAGAAAAAGATGTCTGCTCTGCCAGCTCTGTTCAGCCTTGTGCTCAATAATCTACCCAGGGCAAAGGACTCAAAAAGAGTAAAAGGCTGGAAAGGCAGAAGTAAAGCTACTATTCTTAGATGGCTTTATCTTTTATTTAGAAATTGTAACACTAATGAATAAATTGACAGAAGTTTGAAACTTAAGCTCTGGAAATTACAAAAGCTTTTGAAAGAAATTGAAAATCTAAATAAGTAGAAAAAAACAGCCTGTGTTCACAGAATGAAAGACTTAATACCGTAAAGATGATAGACAGTAATCCAAAATAAATGAACCTACAGATTTAATGCAATACCCTTCCAAATCCCAGTTGGCTTCATTACAGGAACTGACAAGTTCAACTTAAAATTCATATGGAAATTCACAAAACCCTGGGTAGGCACAACAATCTTGAACAAAACAGAAGAGTAGAGGAATCGCACTTTGGAATGATAAGAAGATATGAAAACACAGAGCTGTGGTACAGGACAAGGAACAACGTACAGATCACTGGAATCAAATCGAATTGGGAGTCCAGAAGTAAACTTTCACATTCGGGAGGGATTGATTTTCAACAAGACTGCCAAAACCATTCAATAGGGAGGGAGAAAACTGCATATTTTTCAAGAAATGGTGCTGAGAGGACAGCCTATCCACATGCACAACACGGAAATCAGATGGCATGCAGATTTGATCCGAGGTGGACCAACTAACTGTGAGCTGAAATGACATCTGGGCAAAAACCTCAGTGAGTCTGCCTGACCTGGATGGAGCAGTGACTTCTCAGGTACAACCAAAGCCCAGCAACAGAAGGGAAGAGAAATGCCACTGCAATGCAAGATGTCTGCCTATCAAAGAAGCAGAAGGGACAAGGCCACGAAATGGTAGTGCCTTCTGCTATTTTGTGCAACTTCTGTATCTGATGGGAGACTTATATGTAGAATATAGGACAGACTCTTACTATCGCATCATTTAAAGTAAACAAATAAGCTAGCTTTAAAGTGAACAAGTGATCTGAATGAACATCTGTCCAGAGAAAATACACAAAGGTACCGTGGACCCAACATCATCAGTCACAGGGCAATGCAAATAAAAACCAAATTGAAACACTGCTTTACATCTCCAAGGACAACTAAAATGAAGACAGATAACGCATCCGTCAAGATGTGGAGAAATTACAACCTTTACGCCCTATGTATGTAAAAGAGTTCCACATCCTCTCAAAATAGTCTGGCAGCTTCCTCAAAGGTAAACACCGAGTTACCACACAACTCAGCATTTCTACTCTTATGGTGGTTTGGATGAGAAATGTCCCACATAGGCTCATGTATTTGAAAACTGGGTCCTTAGTTGGTGGTAGTGTTTGGGAAGGTTGTGGAACCCCTAGGAGGGGGAGTCTTCCCTGAGGAAGTACATCAGTGGGCTAGGCTGTGACGTCCTGTTCTAGATCTCTGTTTCCTGTGTGTAGAAGAAATGTGATCTCTCTGCTTCCTGCTCCTACTTCCATACCCTGACTTCTCTGCCATGATACACTGTTACCCCTCTGGACCCGCAAGCCAAAATAAACTCTTCCTCAAGATGGCTTTGGTCATGGCATTTATCAAAGCAACAGAAATGTAACTAATACAACTACACACCCAAGAAAATAAAGTGTATGTCCATAGGACAATACACGTGTGGATATTCATGGAAGCATTATTCATAATAGCCAAAGGACGGAAACATACATGTGTTGCTAGCAAACAGGCAAATGAAGTGTGGTATAACCATATTACATGGAAGATTATTCACCAATACAAAAAACAAGACAAAAAACCCACTAAAGTACTGATATATATACTACAATGTAGATAAACTTAAAAACATATATATTATCCGAATCGGTATATAAAAAACACCTAGAGGAAATAATCTATAGAGACAAAAGGTCATGGGGCTGAGGTACTTTGGGGAAGATGATAAATGACTGAGTTTCCCGTGGGGATGATGAAAATATCCTGAAGCTGCTTGTAATGATGGCACAACTCTGTACATAAACTGAAAACTATTGACTTCTGCAGTTTAAGTGAGTAAATAATAAGGCCTGTGAATTCACTCTCAACGAAATTGTCCTAAAAACTTTAAAAGTGCTCAGCTTTATTCAACATCAGCTAGGTGCAAATTCAAGTCCCAGTTATAAATAGTTTTGCTGCAGGCAGGTGGGAACATTTTAAGTTTTGGAAAATGGAAACTACAAGCTTGATTGCTGAACAATAAGAGTGCTTGTTTGCTGCATGGGAAGTGTGCACTGGAAGCGCAGCAATGGAGAACGCTCTGTCAATAACTCATAAGTCAACCCGGAAAAATCTCCTCTCTTACAGTTTAGCACCAGCAGATGAGTAGCAATGTAAATATTTCCAAGACACAAGGGTCTCTAAATGTTCATCAACTATGGAATAGATTCCACTGGTAGAAATGAGCATACACCTCACAGATTGTCCCATCAAAATTGCCCCCAACAGGAGAAGATATTCCGGAAATAGAAATTAGGTGTTATTAAAGAAAAAAAAAGAAAAGGAATGGCCCCAAGCAACCACCACCACCACCAAGTCAATACTCTCTGTACACAATTTTTTGTTTGTTTTCACTCAATTTGTTCAGACCCTTCAAACTACTAAAAAGCTGTTTCCTATTATTACCCCGAGCCCATTTTCACAGAAAAAAAGTGAGAAAAGTGGAAGTCTTGTGACTGGATATTTTCTATGCCTATTATTTTTCTCATTGGTGTGATAAAAACACCTGACTAAAGCAGTTTAAGAAAGAAACGAAAAACAAAAAAACAAGCAAACAAAAATGGGGCTGGAGAGATGGCTCAGAGGTTAAGAGCACTGGCTGTTCTTCCAGAGGTTCTGAGTTCAATTCCCAGCAACCACATGGTGGCTCACAACCATCTGTAATGAGATCTGGTGCCCTCTTATAGATAGAGAGATAGATATAGATAATAAAAGGGTTTGGGCTGTGTGTGTTATTTGTTTTTGCTCTTTTGGGCAGGGGGGGGGTCACCACCCAGCTCCCAAGTAAATCACACACGGAATCTTATTCTTACTTATGAATGCCCAGCCTTAGCTTGGCTTAGTTTCTAGCCAGCTTTCCTTAACTTAAATTATCCTGGCTATCTTTTGCCTCTGGGTTTTTCCCATTCTCCTACTTCTGTAAATCTTACTCTTACTCTGGGGCCCGCTGTGCAGGTGGGTTACTGGCCCCTGGAGTCCTCCTCCTTCCCTGGCTACTTCCTCTCACTCCTCCATCTCTTTTCTTCCTCTCTCCCAGATCTCCCTTCTCTATAGTCTCCTGCCTGCCAGCCCCATCTGTCCTTTCTCCTGCCTTGCTATTGGCCTTTCAGTTCTTCATTAGACCATCAGGTGTTTTAGACAGGCACGGTAACACAGAGTTAAACAAGTGCAACATAAACAAAAGTAACACACCTTAAAATAATACTCTACAACAGTGGTGCCTACCTTTAATCCCAGCACTTGGGAAGCAGAGGCAAGCAGACGTCTATGAGTTCAAGACCAGCCTGATCTATATAGCAGGTACCAGGCCAGCCAAGGCTATATAGTGAGATTCTGTCCCCCCAAAATTAAAAACAAAACAAAAAAAAGAAAGGAAGGGTTCATTTTGGCTCACAGTTTTAGGTGGGTCAGTACATTATGTCAGGGAAGCCACACCAGTGGGAGAGAGAGGCAGCTGGCTACCCTATGTCTATAGTCAGGAAGCAGACATAGAGATGTATGGTGGTGTTCATCTCTTTCTTTTTCATTTTTATTCAGATTAGAACCCCAGCCCATAATACGGTACCACTATCCCAGATGGATCTTCCTTTCTCAGTCAAACACTGAGAAACACCAAAAGGTCTGGAAACACCTTCAGGCACATCCAGAAGTGTGTCTCCCAGGTAATTCCAAATCTAGCCAGGTTGATAGTGAAGACTGAGCATCACCCTGAGGATGGGACTGTGTGGAGAAGGACCTTGTACTCTGTGGTGATATCGTGTTCCCCAATATATTGTGAACACTAATAAACTTATCTAGGGTCAGAGAACAGAACAGCCACTAGATATAAAGGCCAGAAAATAGTGGCACACACACCTTTAATCCTAGCATTCTGGAGGCAGATCCATTTGGATCTCTGTGAGTTCAAAGCCACACTGGAAACAGCCAGGCATGGTGACACACACCTTTAATCCCAGGAAGTGATGGGAGGAAGCAGAAAGGTATATAAGGCGTGGAAACCAGGAACTAGAGCCTGGTTAAGCTTTTAAGCTTTTAGCAGCAGTTCAGCTGAGATTCATTCTGGATGAGGACTCAGAGGCTTCCAGTCTAAGGAAACAGGATCAACTGAGGAATTGGCAAAGTGAGGTGGCTGTGGCTTGTTCTGCTTCTCTGATCTTCCAGCATTCACCCCAGTAACTGGCACCGGGTTTGTTTTTATTAATAAGACCTTTTAAGATTCGTGTTACACTACTCCTTGCTACGTATATAAGAAATGGAAGGGCAGACAGAAGGTATATAGTTCTCCATTTGTCCCCTAGTCACACCCCCTTGACCCAGACAGAACAGGGACAGAAGTCACTGGATCCTCCACTCTCAAGCTGGAGCAGAATCTGCATTTATCCTCATTAGCCTCTGTCCACCAGCTTTCACCATGGGCCAGCAAGGAAAATCAAATCCATCCCCCTGCCTTCCATTTCTGGTCCCCTTTGGACAAAGAAACTAGAAATTGCCCTTTTCCTTTACTGCTGAGGAAAGTACTTTTATCTGAGATGGGCTCCCAGCTTCTTCTCCTGCGCTAAATTATTTACCAAGGGTGAGATTTTTCCAGTTGTCCTTCTATTAATAAACCTTCAGATGTCTCACCACCCTCCCAGGTGACACTGATGTCACTCATTGGCCGCTTCCCTACAGCCACACACCTTTTAAGCCTCGGGTGTCCTTCTCAAAGCTCTCCCCACTGTCCATGACCGACAGCTCTGGTGTCCGCTGAAGGCTTTCATGTCCTGGATCTGCAAATGTGGGTCATGTGGCAATGGCGTTCGTCTAAGGTGGTAAAACCCATGAGTCAAGATTTTTATGGGTTTTTCTTCTTTGTAAAAGGGCAGCAGGGAATCTATAGGCCACAAAGAGAAAGGTGAATTGGGCCTACAGGACTATGCGGGAGGTGGGGGTGTGTGTGTCAGAAATTCTGGTGGAACTTACACGTTAAAACAAAGTTAAGATATTTTACTGATGAATGTGATGAGTATATTATATATATATATATATATATATATATATTATATATTCTCACTAAATACCTTGAAACATATACTGCTTAAGATTTTTTCTTTTATGGTCACCATTCTTGTCAATGTTAAGTTAATATTTTACAATCCACATCGTTCTCTCTACAGAATTCCTGAAATATTATTTTGCTGTAAGTCTTCCATGGTTAGTACATTATGTGTTACTTGCTTTTAAGAAGCATTTGAGATACCTTACAATACAAAAAATATGAAAAAATGCAACTACAATAATAAATAAGGGGAGAAAACCACATGGTTCTCATTTCACATCTGTTGTCGTGGTAAAAGTACCCTGACAAAAAGCAGCTTAGGGCCAGGCATTGGTGGCGCACGCCTTTAATCCCAGCACTCGGGAGGCAGAGCCAGGCGGATCTCTGTGAGTTCGAGGCCAGCCTGGGCTACCAAGTGAGCTCCAGGAAAGGCACAAAGCTACACAGAGAAACCCTGTCTCGAAAAACCAAAAAAAAAAAAAAAAAAAAAGCAGTTTAGAGGAGAGAGTTTGTCTAGCTCACAATTTGCTTGTTCTGTGACCCTGTTCCTGGGGGAACATGAACAAATGTCTACTCACCCTAGACAAGGAACTTAGGACAGAGCAAAGTGAGCATTCCACCAGAGTCCAGCTTGATGAACCAGTGAGTTCTATTTGAGTTACTTACAAGAACATGGGTGAGAAGTTACTTACAGGAGCAGAAATGACTCAAAGACAGCTGAGTCACCAAAGCCCACTCCAACATAGGTGACAGTTCCCAAAAGCCTGGAAGCCTGGAGTGTACTATACAACCTGTAGGCAGCTCCACAGGTTGGAGAATGTCCTCTGCAGGAACCGTTGGTCTGATCCTCTTCAGGACACTCCCTGCTTCTATCAGGCAGCTGAGCTTGTCTGAGAGTCTCCCACACTCCTTACAGCTACTATATGCTTAGGAATAGAGGGATTTAGTATATCTGGTCAGTTTCAGGAACTTCCTGAGGCCTCTGAATTGTTTACTCCCTGGGCTTAAGGGGCTTCCCCTCAGGCTGAGATGTTTCACCCCCCCCCCCTTAATCATGTTGTTTCCCTTCCTTTCTTACATCCTGTGTTTTAACAAGCTTCCCTCTAAAATGGAAGGTTTTAATTTAAGAGGAAACAGCTACACAATACAATTCTAGGTCACACACCATTATTGAAGGAAAGTCAAGGCAGGAACTCAGGCAGCTGGTCATATCTCATGCACAGCCAAGGCCAAAGAGCTGATAGACAAGCTGCTTGTTTGTTCTCAGCCAGCTTTCTTCTCTTTCACACTGTCCAGACCTGCCTTCCTAAGGAATGGTGCCGCTCACAATGGAAAAAAAAAAATAAAGTAGAAATAGGCTGAATTCCACTCTCCTCTCTTCAGCTTCCCACACAACATGACCAGCTGCTGCTTTATGCTCCTGCTGCCGTGACATCATTTCCACGAATGGTTTTGAAAGCAGGAAAGATGCAAGAGTGAAGGGGCCACGCAGGCTTGTGCCAAAGTCCAAAAAGCTACTTCAGACAGGAAATGTGTGGGGCAGGGTTGGTGTCCCTGCAAGGAAGCCCTTGTGTTAAACCATCCAAGTACAGCCAAGGTTGCAATGGAGACCCCAGGATGTTAGAAATGCCAGAAACGTGGGGTGTATGCTGAGGAAGGAGGTTGATACAGTAGAGCTAGACCAAGAGAGAAGCTCTGTGTGCTACTGGTGGTAAAGCTGGAAGGGCAGATCCCAGTATACACCTCACATTCTGGACACAGAGCTACAGAATTTGATGTTTGCCCTGCTGGGTTTCAGACTTGCTTTGAAAAGTCTGATCTTTCCTTACTGTGCCCCCATTTCTCTCAGATGGACTAGGAATATTTATTCTGTGCCTGGTGTGTAGGTGTGTGTCTTTAACCTCAGCATTTGCGAGGCAGAAGCATGTGGATCTCCATGAGTTCAAGCCAGCCTGGTCTATGTAGAAACAGAGAGAGTGGGGGGTTGGGGAGCGGGGGAGGATAATCTCATGCCTGGAGTCTTAAAAGAAACTTGGACTTGTAAACAGTGTTGGAAGTACTAAACACTATGGAGATTTTGAAGATGGAACAAACACACTTTGAATTTTATGAGAGGGCCATGAGCTGTGAAGACCGGGAGTGGTATGTTATAATGTGAAGTGATGTTTTTCGTGTTGAGTTAACAGAGGGTAGAATTGTGATGGTTGATCTTAATTGTTAACTGATTTAGAATCGCTATGGAAATACACCCCTGGATATGTCTAGGAAGGTGCTTCCAAGTACGGTTGAACTGCAGTGGGAAAGCCCACCCTGAATGTGGGGGAGCTAGCCATGGGCTATGGATCTGCCCTGAATCAAAAAAGGAAAAATACGCTCAGTCCCAGCACGTAACTCTCTCTTCCTGCTACAACAGTGTGAGCAGCTGCGTCCCCAAGCTTCTGCCACCACGACTCCCTGACCATGACAGTCAGTGTTCGCAAATTGTGAGCCCAAATCAATTCCTCATTCCTGAAGTTGCTTCTGTCACAACAGAAGATCAATAACTACACAGACTAACATCTCTAATTAGCAAAACAGGTTCTGTTTTGTTTTCTTTTGAAACCAAGTTCTAGAAATTCATCTGAAAGGAAATATTCATGCATGAATTTGAAAAGCATTTACTAAATACTTACAGTCATCCAAATTGTACAGAGGACACCAAGAACACAGTGCCAAACATTTCAAAACAGCCTTTACCTTTAGTACTTGGTGCCTTCTGGGATTGACAAGAATAAATAAACAAGTTAATAATGAACAGGTGATATATGGTTAATTGTTAGAGTAACTGTGCACTGCACTGGAAAGGCCTCTTGGAGGAGATGATTTTTGAAAAATAGGTAAGAGAGGAAATGTGGTTCCCCCCACCCAGGTCCAATTCAGGGAGGGGGAGTAGGGTTCTGGCAGTGCTCCTACGCAAGACTGGACTCTGAAGTGCAGAGCCCCAGATTCACTTGTCAGATACCTTGCTGTAAGTAAGGTCATAGACGGGAACAAAGAGACAGTTTGTAATCAGTGCCTCAGTTTTTACTCAGTGATCCCGGACAAGGCCCTGGGTGAGGAAATCAAGGAAGGCTTTAAATATGAGTGTGGCCAGAAGTTGAATTTTTTTCAAGAAGCCGACAGATGGTTCTAATTCTTAATGGTGTGCGTACCTACTTGGGCCTCTGTGACCTCACCTCCACGCAAAGGTTAAGAAAATCAGTCTCACATGGGTAAAATTTGGCTTTATAATTGCCCCTCATATCCTACTTAAGAGAGACAAGAAAAGCATACAGTTACATGATGAAAACATAGTACAGACTGATATTTAAGATTTGAGTGATTTAGAGATTATAAGCACAAAAAAGTTATTGGAAATCTATTTATTTGTTCTTTAATAAGCAGTGATCAGAAAGGATGAGGTACCAAAGAGGGACTGGAGATGGGAGTGGGTGGAGAGAGTGCGTGCACATAAAAAGGGTATGATGTTGAGAAAAAAAAAAAAACCTGACAGGCTGAAACAAGCTTAAATCTTGTTGCTATGGAAACTCCATACCCTCTGCTCTCTACCCAATCTACACCTAAGGGGTGTATGACCTAGTAGTCAGCTAAATATTAAAGTGGCCCTGAACAGCAGAAGAGGTTGTTTCGTTATTTCTGAAAAGGGTATCTCAAAGTCAAAACAAAGTACTATAAATCTTTCTTTTAAGTCTACTGAGAGAGTATATAGGATACAGGGACAATTTCCTTTGAGGGTCTCAAGAAAAGTCTGAAGCCCCACAAAGGCCTTGTTTCCCAACCCTCCAAGGCTACCGCTTTTATTTACCTCATAACTAGCCAATGTCACGACGCTTGATATACTAATATGCTTCCAATGCAGTTGATTTAGCATTAAGCCAAAGGCAATCTAAACCAAAAGCTGCCCTGGACAAGGCAGGGAGACCTCCACCGATTTAAAGGCAAAACCTAATTTTCCTCAAATGTAGGAATGAGCAATACACTCTCCTGTCACAGAAAAGAACTCTTTCAAACCCCATTGCTCACTAGAAACAGAATTTTCTTGTCCAAATTCACAGGAATTACGATAAAAATTGTGGAATCATGTCTGACAGAAAGCCCTGGGCCAATGCCCATAACTATGGCCTGCAATATGACATGTTAGAACTGCCAGGTCTCAAATAAACAGCTTCCAACCATAAGCCAAAATTGGGGAGGCTGGATTTCAGCAATTTCAACCAGACCTCTTCCCAGTCTCCCTAGAGAATCTACTTTAACAATCCATTAAAACCAACCATTTTGAAGCCTTTGTGTTTGTGGCCTTCAGTTCCTTCTCTCATAGCTATCACAGAGGCGTCTCATGCGTCTAAGTCCTGATTCAAGTTTTCCACAAGGTGTTACATGTCTTCTCTATCTCAGTTACTGTCCAATCTGAAAAAAGTCTGATCTACCTGTGGTGATTTGAACAGGAATGGCCCCCACAGACTCATGTATTTGAATGCTTGGCCATAGGGTATAGGTGGAGTTTTTCTGTCCCACCAGCCCGATTCCAAATAACCACACTGTCTTAATATTAATTATACATGATTGACCAATAACTCAGGCTTATTGCTAACTGGCTCCTACATTTTAAACTAAACCATATTCCTTACTTACATTCTATCTTGTGGTGGTACCTTTACTAGCATGGCATGTTCATCTCCTGTTCCTTCATCATCTGCTGGCGATTCCCCCAACCCCACCCTTCCTCATCCCATCATTCTCAGTTGGCTTTCCTGCCTAACTTTATCCTGTTCAGCTATTGGCCAGTTGGCTTGTTTATTATTAACCAATCATGGTGCATGGTACATTTACACAGTGTAGAGAAGGATTATTCCACAGCAATAGAAAGTAGTACTATGAGGAGGTGTGGCCTTGTTGGAGGAAGTGAGTTGTTGGCCGCAGGCACTGAACAGGCCTTGTGCATAGGCTGTTTGCCCTAAGTTGCCCTAAGGTGCCCTTTTGTCCTTCCTCTTTTCCTGTGGTAAGTCACAGGATGTTTATGATATAGCTATTGCTGGAACATTGTTTCAAGAATCAGCTCTCTGCTTGCGGTCTTCTTGTTTGGCTGAGCTACTGGGATGCAGATGGGAACCTGAGGAACATACCCAGACCCCATGGAGAATAGGAAGTAGCAGGGTATATAAGGCTGATGGATAGTCAATAAAGGAGCTCTCTTTGAATGACGAACCACGGTGTGTCCAGAGTGCTGCTTAACCTCGACATCCCTTGCCAGTTCTCGGTTCCCGGCTATGCAGGTCGTGGCAGTGAGTCACTGTGGAGGCGGGCTTTCAGGTCTTAATATGTTCAGCTACGCCTAGTGTAGCAGTCTCCTTCTGCTGCCTGCGGATCAAGATGTAGAAGTCTCAGCTCCTACTCCAGCACCATGTCTGCTTGCAAGCTGCCATGTTTCTTGCCTTGAGGATAATGAACTAAACCTCTAAAACCATAAGCCAGGCCCAATTAAATGCTTTCTTTTATAAAAGTTGCTGTGGTCCTGGTGTCTCTTCACAGCAAGAAACCCTAACTAAGATAACACCTTAAAGTCCTTTAGCCATGTACCTTAGAAAAGTTATCACACCTCTCTTGTCAGTCAGCCTAGGTTTCCCCTGGTTGGCAAACAAGCACCATCCTATCAAGTGCACAGTACAAGTCAAATGAGAAAGCATGTGGTATGTGCTCAGAATGGTGCCCGCCTCTAGCAGATGCTCAGAAAGCGACAGTGCCTTCATGATCATCTCTGGCCCCAAAACTTCACGGGGTCCTAACCCATCTTCCCAACTCCAGCTCCCCTCAGTTTTTCTGTGACATTCTCTGGCCCCTTCAGGACTCCAGTTTCATAGATTATTTGTCCCTCACAGTCTTCCTGTCCTTGTTTCCTTTTTACTTGCTGTTCATGGGGAAAAGATAAATAGTCTTTTTAGTTCACCAACTTCTAGAGAGAAAGTGTTTTTTGAGCTAGTGCCTGAAAGGAACACAACACCTTCATCTCTTTCATTTGAACCGGGGTGATGACTAGACCCTAGACTTTGAGCAGGCGCTATTCCAGGACAAACCTTGGTGAGAGGTGGTGACCAGTGTTGTATGAGAGAAGAACATGAGTTAGTAAAGTGGGCAATGGTTTCTGAAAGGTCATGCTGGGATTTCGCATCCTATGGGCCTTTTGCAAAGTAAATGTCTTTCTTTTCTCAAGAGATGGATTCTCCTTTCTCTTTCTTTGAATCTGGGCTGGCTTAGTGAATTGCTTGGATGAATAAAAAAGCAGCACCATTAATATAACTCTCGAAGCTTTGGCTTAATAGATTCTAAAGCACTGTTTGCAATCTTGGAATGATTCTTCTAAGAATATTGTTTTTACCAGATTTGGTGGCACAGGCCTATAATTGCAGGCTATAATTTAGGGCCAGCCTGGGTACCTTGATAGGAACTGGTCTCAAAGAAAAAGGGGCTAGGGATATGTCTCTGTAGTAGCGTACTTGCCTAGCATGCTTTAGATCTTGAGTTCAATTCCCAGCAACTGCTTCCCCAAAAGAAAGACAAAAGCAAGCCCAACAACAACACCCCAGAACACTGCTTAAGGCCACCTTACTGTCAACTAGCTCATGCTGGTTATTTAGGAGTAGCCACATTCAATAATATCACCACACTATGGCTCACAGCCCCAGCTGAGCCCAGGTCCCAATTTGCCATAGGGATGGATCCACTAATGTTGCTGAAAGAGATAAATAAAAGAATCCTCCAGCAACTGATATAATTGTAGGAAAAATAATAAACTGCAGTGCTTTTAACCCTGCAAACAAATAGCTTCATAATCTGGTTCCAGTCTTCTGCAACAGTTCAACTTTGTATTGGTGTCATTGAAGTTGTATCAGGGAGTGGGTTAGACAATATTGACATCATAACTTTCTTAAACCTAGCATTCAGGATGTAGAAGCAAGCAGATCTCCATGAGTTCCAGGCCAGCCTGGTCTACATAGCAAGTTCCAAAACAGCCAGGGCTATATAGCGAGACCCTGTCTCAAAAAACAAACAAACAAACAAACAAACAAATAAAACCAAAGCAAGAAACAAAAATGTAAAAAACATAACTTTTATCACAGTGTTATCCAAGCCATCTTGAATCTTCAAAGTTATGGTAAATCTGTATGTAATATTCATAGTAAATTTTAAAATGGGAGGAGTTAATTCAATGAATATCACTTAAATTCAAATTTTAAGTTACAATATGAAATGTATGGGAATTAAGAAGCCAAATAAGCATTTCTACTAGCCAGGAGCTGCTGGTATAGCATTCAACACATGGGAGTCAAAATGTGAGTCTCATAGAGACTTTGAACATGTGTTGTTACCCTAGTCAGTTTGATTAGACACACTAAATGATAGAGTATTCCTGCTGACTGAATAAAGAAACAAACACATGTCTGAAGGATTGATGGTAGAGTTAGTCACCAGCAAGCAAATTTCACCTGGACATAGCATCTTGGCATTTTTTTTTTTTTACTTCAGTTACTTGTTCCCTGAGTGTTCTATTTATCAACATATTTTAATTCCAAATAGAAAGCACCCAGAGGCTATCTTACAATAAACAACAGAGGGTTCAGCTGATAAAGGCTCTTTCAGCCAAGCCTAAGTTCGATCTACAAGATGGGAAGGAAAAACAGGCTCCCTGCAAGTTATCCTCTGACCTCCACATGTGTCCTGGGACACAGCTGTGCCCTGCCTCAAAAATAAATGTAAAAAAAGTAATAAATAAAATAAACAACGATATAATGACATTCTGTCATCTTTTGTAGACTAATAGATTGACTGGCTATGTGAACCTGAGAACTGATACTGTGGGGCTGCATGGGATGTTCCAGAAGTGGAAATCAGGCAGAATGGCTGGTTGAGGGGATTTCAAAACCACCTGGCCTGTGTCAGCCTTTCTACTGAAGGAAAGGAAAAGTCTTAAAGTTTCCAGTGTGCTTAAGGCCTAAGGAAAAACGCTTACACACCATCTTTAGGGCTGGGGTAGTGAGAAATGTCTTGTGATTTTCCTCTTTGTGGCAACGTATATTTTATCTTTGTATCACTTTTTTGTGCTGTCAGGTCTCTGGAAAACTTTCTTCTTCGTGTCCAGTGTTTGTTAGATATCTCTTCTGGTAGAATTTAGACGTTTCTCTTGTCACAACCACACTCACACTGCACTTCCGCCCTGACAATGAACTCAGCTGGCTCCTGGTTCTGGAGCTGACATTGGTTGGTCCCTCACAGAAAAAATCCTGACCCCTTGGTGCCTGGCTGACAGGCAGACCCCTCAGAAACTACTGGGTTTATTATTATTATTATTAAAATATCACAGGCTACTGTGTCTAGAGCATTCGATCTTTGCCTTTTTAGAAATCAGAAACCTCCATTCTTCCTTTTCAGTTGATACCATAGTTTTTGTTATTTAAGCCCAGGAAAATTCCTGTACTTAGGTGAGTTTATAAAGTTAACAACTTTTGTCATTTATTTATGTGCTACAATTTGAATAGGGAGTTCTGCTAAAAATACACATCTTGTAAATAATGCTGTTAGCAATGCATGCTTTCAATTTTTAAAAGAAGACTATTTTGCTTTTTGGTATTTATTATTTTCAGAATTAAACATTAAGCTCCAGTTTAAAGATAGACATAAACAATTTTTTTTCCTGGTTGTTTATAAGCAAAACACACTTTGCTTCTTCATTAAAATAGAAATACCCTTCCTAGTATATTTTTGGAATCTATTGGACCTTTTGTTTTGTTTTTGTTTTTTGAGACAGGGTTTCTCTGCATAGTTTTGGTGCCTGTCCTGGATCTCACTCTGTAGCCCAGGCTGGCCTCAAACTCACAGAGATCCACCTGGCTCTGCCTCCCGAGTGTGCTGGGATTAAAGGCGTGTGCCACCACCGCCCATCTTCTGTTGGACCTTTTGAAGGGACTCCTTAACTTTACTGTGAGAATCCCCGATCTACCGCTCTCCTTTCTATTGGTATGTGAGAATGTAAATAACCTTTGCACATGGGCCTGGTGGCTTCTAGTTGCATTCTGGTTTCTGCCTATGAAGTCTGGCTCAGATGAAATTTCTTCAGTTAGAACTACCTCTCTGTGATGGTTTAAAAAAGAATGGCCTCCATAGGCCCATATATGAGTGGAATTATTTGAAAGGATTACAAGGATTAGAAGGTGTGGCCTTGTTGGAATAGGAACTGTGTCACTGGGGGTGGGTTTTGAGGTTTTCAAAAGCCTGCAGATTAGGATGTAGTGTTTTTTTTTTACTCTTTACTCTTTGGGAGGCCCGTCACCCAGCTCCCAAATAAATATTGAGGCTTATTCTTAATTATGAATGCCCAGTCTTAGCTTGGCTTATTTTTTGACGGCTTTCCTTAACTTAAATTATCCCATCTACCTGTTACCTCGGGGCTTTTCCTGTTCTCTTAAATTCTGTAAATCTTACTCTTACACTGTGGCTTGCTGTGTAGCTGGGTGGCCGAAGTCCTCCTGCTTCTCTGGCTGCTATTTCTTCCTCCCAGAGTTCTCCTTTTATATATTCTCTCTGGCTGTCAGCCCCGCCTATCCCTCTCTCCTGCCTTGCTATTGGCCGTTCAGCTCTCTATTAGACCATCAGGTGTTTTAGACAGGCGCAGTAACACAGCTTCACAGAGTTAAACAAATGCAACATCAACAAAAGTAACACCCCTTAAAGTAATATTCTACAACAATGTAGCTCTCAGTTACTGCTCCAGTGCCATGCATTCCGCCAGGCTTCCTGCTGTGGTGATGACAGACTAAACCTCTGGAACTGTCAGCAAGCCCCCAGTTAAATGCCTTCTTTATAGGTTTCTGTGGCCATGGTGTCTCTTCACAGCAACAGAACAGTGACTAAGACACTACCTGCACTGCTCTGATAACTGTGGCTTTAAACTCCAGCAGGAGAGCTCCGGCTTTGCTGTTGAGTCGGAAGGCACAGGAAAATGAGCCACCTGTCAGACAGAGCCAAGGATGGGCTGCAGAGCCTACAGTATTAAGCTCAAAATACACTGCAAACCACACTGCTGTGCTTCCAAATTACCAGACTTCTCCTTATTCAACTACAAGTGGCTTTCTTAGTTTTGTTTTTAAACTTTTTTTCTTCCTATTGGAAGATGGATTATTTTCTCATACAATATATCCTGATTATAGTTCCCCTCACTTTACTCTCATTTTTTTAAAATCTTCATTATCACTCTATCCTGTCTTTAAACCACTGCCGAGCATTTGATCTTGAATATATCCCAATCCTTCCCATCTCTAGTGCCTCCTTCTGACCCTGTGAGAACAGTGGCACCCAGGACAGAAGTACTGCATGCTCAAGAGTTTCTTATGTACTGGGAGAAGAAGTAGAAACAGAGGCTACAATATCACCCTTGAAGGACAGTTAGCCTGGGCATCAGGACCACCTCACCAGGACCTTTGGCTCTTTCCCTCTCTGGATCCCTGTGTGATTGTTCATGGATGGAAATCTGGCTTTCTACAGCGTGTATTCAGTGTTAGCTCTCTACAGACAGAAAGCGTGCTTAGCTTGTTGTGCTGCACAAAGGGATGGTCACCTGACACCTGTTCGGAGGAGTTCTGACTTGATGCCATCTAGAGGGTCCTCCAAAAAGACTGCAACTTAAACCTAGGGCAGTGATTTGGAGCACTGAGACAGAAGTTCCGTAAATATTTATAGACGGTCTCAGCAGTTAATATTCTGGGGGGATATCTAATGTAGAAAGGTGTGTGTGTGTGTGTGTGTGTGTGTGTGTGTGTGTGTGTGTCCGCGCTTAAAATGAATGAAAAAAATAATAAAAAGAAAAGGATATGACTGTTCCTAGGTATGGTGGAGGAGAAAGTTTATTGTGGATTAAAGGGAGAGTGTAGCCAGAGGCAGAGACTTCTGGGAAAGTCCAGAGTGGCCATGAACAGACTGAACTGGGCCTTGTGAGGAGAATGGGGGGGGGGGGGAGGGAGAGAGGAGAAAGAGGAGAGAGAAACCAGGTGCAGCAGTCAGGAAGTCAAAGATACAAAAGGGCAGGTAACCTAAATGGCTGGATTATATGGGGCAGAGAGTTCAGGGTAGGTAGGGTGTAGGCCATGCCAGCCAAGAGGACCCCGTAACAGGTAGGGACTGAGGGATGCTGGGAGAACCTGGTGGCCAGGTCGACTTTCATATATTTAATAGGCACCTCAGCCGTTTGTCTCAGGGTTTGAGACTTAACAGAAAATTTAACTCACAAAGCTGACTCCTTCATCTTGGACATATCTCAGAACCATACGGAGTGTTTGAGGACTTTGTTTTTGTTTTTGTTTGTTTGTTTTTTTCTCCAGTAGTGAGTATTGAACCCAGAGCTTCCAATATGTTATACACATGCTCTACCACTGAACTATATCCCTAACCTCACCCAGTTTTCATTTTCTTTTCAGACAGGAACTCTCTGTCTGAAAAGAGAGGAACACTCCGAGTTATCCAGGCTATCCTAGAACTCACCCCGCAGCCCAGGCAGGCTCTGAAGTTGTCATTCTCCTACCTCAGCTTCCTGAGTAGCAGGGACTGCAGACGCCAGGTCCATTTTGGAATGTTTGTTCATGCCATAGACATCTCCCCTACTTAGTTTCCTTCATCACAAATTTGGACTCATTAGATAATAGATTCCAGTGGAAAATACACTTGTATGGTCAATGTGATGTCTCCTACCTGTAAGGTCTCCATACAGTGTCCTCACAGAACGCTGAAATGAAGAGGCCAGTGCTAAGAGAGGGGAAAACCTAATTCTCCCACTCTGCAGAACGGCTGGGGAAGCTGAGGGTACCGCATTCCACGGGCTTAGCACTGTGCTTCCTGTCAGGGCTGGAATGAAGAAGAATGAGCATTCAAGTCACTCATTTACACCGAACATGCACTGACTATCAAAATTTTCCACTCTGTGAAAGGCACCGTGTCCACGGACGACACGACATTTCAGCACACGTGTTTGAGGCCACTTGCTGATTGTCAGTGGAGTTAGTTTTTACTGGCTATAAAATCAAAATTCTATGAGGGCAAAATAAAAATGTATACAAAGAGAGGGAAGGAGGCCAGTAATATCTGAGAAGTTTTCCTTTACCTCCCGGGGCATTGCCGATACATTAGATGATTGGCCAGAAAAGGAAAGGTCATCCTCAATGCCGGCTTTCATTCTAGAATTGGCCCTCCCTTTCCAGACCTGGGTCTAGACCTACCTCTTCCTGACCTCTTCCTTGGATGTCTACCTGCCCTGTCCCCTCGCCACTCTCAGGGGATTTCCCAATCGGAGGCATGTTCTCCTTTGTTCTTTGCTACTCAAGTGTCTGCCCAGCTTTATCCACCCCTGGCACACAGCATGGTTAAGGCATAGAATTACTGGAGTTAGCAGATTTTTTTTTCCTGTGACAATTATTGATGGTTCATTCACACACAGTTGATCTAACAGTCACACTTATGCAAGCAGCCATATAGCTCCAGTCCCGTTATCGGTCAAGATCTCAACCTCACATCCAGTCATGTGTCATCCTGATTGCCTATATTACAAAGGCAGTCTTGTTTTCTTCTAATGCAGCAAATATACTGTGGACACAGAGCTAGAAGAGGCCGACTAAAAGCTTATCCATTTATCGACTAAAGAAGGCAGGCTACTCCAGGACCATTTCTCATGTATCCCAGCAAATGGAAGTGTGATTGCACTTCTGCACATGGAAAGTGCATTTCTAATGTCAAATTAGAGAACTGTAGAAATATTGTTATCCAATCCATTTTAGGGATAATGCTTGCTTTCCCATACCCTAGCTTTACATTTACTTCTTCAAAGATTGCAAGGCATTTTGCTGACATCCATATTTTACAGAGAAGGGAGGCAGGATGATAAAGTCCTTTGTGGTAAGGGGAGAAAACTCAAAAACAGCAAATCAGGAAAAAAAAATAGAAATCAGACTGTGGCTGCAAGTTCAAGAGTGCTGGGGATTAGTCAAATCTTCTGGATGTTCACTTAACTCATGTGCTCACCTGTCGAAATCATATGTTTCTTTAATTCTCTATGCATCTCTTGAAACTGTGCAAATTAAAAACTAGGACTAAATCTTTTAAAAAGATTAGAAGGGCTAGAAAGATGGCTCAGTGGTTAAGGGTGCTTATTGCTCTTACAAAAGAACTGAGATCAGTTCTCAGCACCCATGGGGCAGCTCACAGTTCCTCCTGTAACTCCAGCTCCATGGGGAGCTGATGTATCCGGCCTCCCCAGGCACCTGCACTCACATCCACACACCCCCACAGTGACACACATGAATATGTATAATTAAAAATAATAAAAAATAAATCTTTAAAGTGTGTAGATTCTTAGAGCTAGAAGAGCCTCACAAAGTGTGAGCTTCAGCTTGGAGAGACGACCACAGTGTGGCACCCTTGAAGCCAATGGGACAGCTGCACCCTAAGCCTGCCTGACGCACAGTGGGGCCTGTTCCTTGTTTCCACGAATACTCACAGTGGGTCATAAGTCATGCACATGACAAATGTGGCCCTTTGTTATAGAAACAGATGCTTCTCATTAGTCTTATTAATGGCATTAAGATAAATCACCCTTCTGTTCAGTGAGGATTGAAGCAAAAGGGCTGGACTTCATTTATGCAAGACAAATGACTCCTAAGGTAACTTAGTAAGGCATTTTTTACATTCATATTTTTTTTAACTCTTTGTTCTTTGAGGGGCCCACCACTCAACTCCCAAATAAATACATGGAGGCTTATTCTTATAAATGCCTGGCCTTAGCTTGGCTTATTTCTAGCCAACTTTTCTTAAATTATCTCACCGTTTGCCTCTTGGCTTTTTTCTTTTTCTATTTCTATATATCTTTACTTCTGACTCCGTGGCTGGCTGTGTAGCTGGGTGGCTGGTCCCCGACATCCTCTCTTCTCCTTTTCATGTTCCTCCTATTTATTCTCTCTGCCTGTCAGCCCCACCTATCCTTTCTCCTGCCTGGCTATTGACCACTCAGCTCTTTATTAATCCAATCAGGTGTCTTAGACAGGCAAAGAATCACAGCTTCACAGAGTTAAACAAAAGCAACATAAAAGAATGCAACACATCTTTGCATCATTAAACAAAGGTTCCACAGCATCAACAAATGTAATGCATCTTTAACTAATATTCCACAACAATCATTAGGACCAGGCAATAGCTGGTTCTCTGGCTCTGGCTACTCCCTCTGGCTTCAGGGCAGGCCAAACATTTTTTACTGTGCTTCACACCTGGTTTAGGTCCCCTGTGCTGGTTGCACAATCGTCAGAAGATTGGCCATCCATGACACATAGTAGGCAGTCAAGTAAGAATTATCCACTTAATCAAGTCTGTATTCTAGTTTGGATTCACCCCTTGCTAGATAATGCGTGAGTTTGGAGGGCAATATTTTAACCTGTTTCTCCCCATGTAAAAGTAGGCGTGTTAAGATGGGTCACCCTGACTGTCCCTTTGGCTCCAAAATATTATTTTATCCTAGTTTTAGCCTCAACTTGGATGCTGTGGGATGTTCTGTATGTTAAATGTGTTTTGCTCTGATTGGTTAATAAATAAAACACTGATAGGCCAGTAGCCAGGCAGGAAGTATAGGCGGGACAAGGAGAGAGGAGAATTCTGGGAAGTGGAAGGTTGAGGCAGAGAGACACTGCCAGCCGCCGCCATGACAAGCGAGATGTAAGGTACCGGTAAGCCAAGAGCCATGTGGCAACTTATAGATTAATAGAAACGGGTTAATTTAAGATAGAAGAACTAGATAACAAGAAGCCTGCTGTGGCCATACAGTTTGTAAGCAATATAAGTCTCTGTATGTTTACTTGGTTGGGTCCAAGCAGCTGAGGGACTGGCAGGTGAGAGAGATTTGTCCTGACTGTGGGCCAGGCAGGACTGGAGAAAACTTCAGCTACACTTGGATCCAAAGCCTAATTTTCCCAAGAGAGGACAGCCCCTGTCCCAACTGCTCCATAAAAGGGTGGCATGTATCCTCTCTGCTCATTGTCCTCATTTGTAAAGGATAACAACAGCGAGGTTTGTCCTGTGGCCTACGTTAAATAAGGATGTGAGACACCTAGAAAACATTCAGATGTGGGGTTGGTAAAGGTCTTTTCCCATTCTGTAGGCTGTCTTTTGGTCTTATTGACCATGTCTTTTGCCCTATAAAAGCTTCTCAGTTTCAAGAGGTCCCATTTATTAATTGTTGTGCTCAGTGTTTGTGCTGCTGGTGTTATATTTAGGTAGTGATCTCCTGTGCCAATGCGTTGAAGTGTACCTCCTACTTTCTCTTCTATTAAGTGTAACTGGATTTATGTTGAGGTCTTTGATCCACTTGGACTTGAGTTTTGTGCATGGTGACAGATATGGATCTATTTGTAATCTTTTACATATTGACATCCAGTTATGCCAGCACCATTTGTTGAAGATACTTTATTTTTTCCATTGTATGGTTTTGGCTTCTTTGTCAAATATCAGGTGTTCATATGTGCGTGATTAATGTCAGGGTCTTCAATTCATACATACACATTTCATCCTCAAAAGACTATGAGTGCTGTGGAGGTTAAGTGTCCCAGGAGCACTCTGGCTTTGGAGACTAGGGTCCAGGTGCAAACCCTTGCTCAGTAAATACATTTGAGAGTGATTGAGAAAGACTTCTGGTCTCTACATGGATGTGAATATACCTACACACCTGTGCCTAAGCACACATGCACATATGTCAAAAAATTAACATGTTTAACAGCTTGACCAGTTTATTAAAAAAATCTTTCTTGGCTTTAAAAAAAAAAGAAAGAAAGAAAAAAAGAAAACATTCAGAAGCACTCAACAAATGACAGTCATTGTTATTTTCACTGTTAGGTGACAGGTTTTCCTCTAATTGCTCAATCAATTTGCCTCCAATTAACTACAGTAAATAACTGAAATCTCCAATCTAAAAATAGTTATTATAGACTTCAATACTGAGCAAATCCAAACTCCAAATGTCAGCTCAGCTACTTATTCCTGCGTAACCCCAGAAGGGTCACATGACTATTCAGAACCTCAGTATCCTCATCCATTAAAATATGAAGCATTTTAGTAGGGAGATGCCTCAGGGGGTGACATCACTTGCCATGAAAGCCCAATGACCTGAGTTCAGCTCCTCAGAACCCACATACAAGTCAGGCCTAATAGCATAAGTACCTGTGCCTGCAGTGTATTTACGGGGGCGTGGGAGACAGAGATAGCTCTAGAAACTTACAGGCCAGCTAGCTTGGTCTATGCAGTGCTGGGAGACCTTGTCTTAGAGTGGAAAAGCAAGGACTGACACCCAGAGGTAGTCATCTGACCTCCACACACATGCTGTGGCATGCAGGTGCTCTCACACACATGAACGCACATACACAGATAGCACACACACACACACTTGCATATCACACACACACACACACACACACACACACACAATTAAAAAAATTTAATTGCATTGTTCTGCATCTTTGCTTCTCCATGGGATTTAGTATAGGTAAGGAATTGGCCAGCGAAATGCCTGAAGAAACCAAACATCATAAATTCACAGTGTCACACAAAGGGAGACCTGAGGTTTTATAACTTCACCTCTGGGAAAGAGCACATGCTCTTTTGTCCTCTCTCAGGAAAATGTGTTCTCTACTAAATTCTATTTTCCTATTTATAGTATATAGTGACTTCTGCCAGCATTCCCCACAATGATGTCACTCTCCAACCCCACCTTTACCTGGGAACTCCCGGTTGATCAGGGATCTGATCATAAGTGGGTGGGAAACATGTTTTGAAAGGATGGTCGTTGGACCCTACTTCCAATGACGATGCGGTGAAATACAAGCGTCTGTCATATGGACCATTGCACAACACAGAAACCATTCTTACTGGTCTTCAGACTGCAACTTGATGTCGTAAGGGTTTCTATGGCTGTGATAAAACACCGTGATCAAAAGCAACTTTGGGTGGACAGGTTTTATTTGAGCTTACAAATCCTGGGTCACACTCTGTCACTGACCGGAGTGGGCAGGATCTCGAGGCAGGAACCTGGAGGAAAGATCTGAAGCAGAGACCGTGGAGGAACACTGCTTTACTTGGTCCTCATGGCTTGCTCAGCCTGCTTCAGTATACAATTCAGGAACACCTGCTGAGGGTGGTGCTACTTACCAAGGGCTGGGCTCTCCCACACCAATAATTAATAATAATAATAATAATAATAATAATAATAGCCTACAGACTTGCCCACAGGCAGTCTGATGGAGGCATTTTCTTAACTGAGGTTCCTGTTCCCAGATAGCTCTAGCCTTTGTCAAGTTGACAAAAAACAAAACAAAACAAAAACAAACAAACAAAAAACAAAACAACTAACCAGCATCCCTGAGATGCTACCTAGGGTAAACTCAGTTCTCTTTTCTTGAGCTCACATCATCAGAAACCATGAAGAGGCAGCTCAAATCTACCTGGTTTCAGAGAAGTCCACTTTGTTCAGTGTTGCACATTTGTTAAACAGGTCCTCCAACAATCTGCAAAATGTATCAAACCAGAATTTGTCTAGTCACTGGGTGAGACGTGCTGGAATTACTGATTCTATGAGTTTAGCAGACACTGGCCAGCAACACCCACGTCCATCCTTCCTGGCCACCAAGGATCTGTGGGTACACCTCAGGGATATCTCATTACTGGCTCTTATCATTGGCTGCGAATATGCTTTATCGGTTCAAAAGTACCTGAGACAATCAAGTTGTGGGGAGGAAAGGTTTACTTTGGCGCTTAGTTCTAGAAGTTTCAGTTTATCCTTGGTCAACTCTGTTGTTCCTGCAAAGCAGCACATCATGGTGGGAGTGTCTGTGGAGGCACTGGACTCACGGCCAAGAAGAAAAAGGAGAAAGAGGATGAGGCCAGGACCTCTTTGTCCTGTTCAAGGACTTGTCCACAGTAACCTAAAGGCTTCTCCCTAGATCCTATTCTTGAATTTCCTACTACCTCCCCAGGCTTGGAGACAAGTTTCTAATGCATGTGCCTTTGGGAGACATTTCAAGGGCAACTCATGGCAGGTAAAGGAAGAGGTTCTGCCCAGGTCAGTGGACAGCTAGTGTGTCTAGGACATTGTTTAACTGACAAGTGGGGGTGGATACCTCAGCAGGGCTGATTAACCACCAAAGCAAGCAACACCCAGCTGATGAAAGACAAAGCCAGACTGTGACTTCCAGAGCCAGAAATGAAAGCAATCTGCGGCTCAGAAAAGGAACGTTTTGAAACTCCACTTCACTCTTATCCCAGCATCAAACCCAGTATCAAAATCTATCTGTTCGAGTATCTAATGCTTCCTTCTTAAAATGCCTGAGAAGCTATGGGTGAAGAAAAGGGCTGCAGCTCTTTTACATTTTATACAGGTAACACAGGCTCATTTTAAACCATTATCTGGTTGTTTATAGTATACATTACAGGCTTTACTTTCGGGGTGTATTTCAGGGAAAACGGTGTGGAGCAGGGGTTAAAGTCACTCTCCACATCTGACAGTATTTGTCCTCAGAGATCAGGCTCTTGTGTAAACTTGAGACAATGTTTGCATGGACTTTGGAACCCTTACCTGAATTTGCTCCTGGGGAGAACACACACACACACACACACACACACACACACACCTATTTGACATATCCTTTCCCTGAAGAAACACCATTCAGAACATTTAAGGGATGTGAAACAGGGTCCTTTCTTACCAGAGCTTTGGCCCCAGAGAGGTGGAGTAAGGAACGAAGTGGGCACCACTGTGGGAGAAGGCAGAAGACGGCTGTGGTACCCAGGGAAGGTGCTTTATGCGTATGTGATACTGTGGCTGAACACAGCCCCAGCTCGTGGGTTATGCTTTTCCTCTGTAAGTGTTCTCTGTGCCCTCATCGTTGCTCCAAGGAGACACAGGACATGATGGGCAGTCCAATCCTCGGAAGAGAACTACTATAACGACAGGCAGAGGACTGGGGGACATGGGAGGGAGAGCCACCCAATCAGAAAGAGCTGACCTTTCCTGGGTTAGAGTTTCTAGATTTCTCATGATACACAACAGGAAGGGAAAATCTACAGAATCATGTATGATTTTGGAGAAATACGAATTCCTCTTCCCCCCCCACCCCCGCCTTTTTTTTTTTTTTTTAAATTTTCCTTTTTCTGTCTCTGTCTCCTCTCTCTGTTTTGGTATGTATGGTGAGGATGGGGGTGCATGTGGTGTGGAGGCCAAGGTTGATGATGCTGGCTTACTTCCTCAGTCACTCTCCACCTTGTTTACCTTTCTGAGTCAGGATTGGTCTCTGGACCTGGAGCATGCTAATTTGGCATGGGTCAATTACTGGATTCAGTGACAAGCCATTAGATAAGTATCTTTGGAATAGACACTGTTTGATGGAGCCAAAGTGACTAATTAGTAGTTCATAGTTATTCAAACCATTGCTGGTAGTGGTCATCCCTCTCGAACTCATGTTATCAGAAGGTAAAGCCAGGGTCACCTTCATTCTCCATATTCATTCATCCATGCATCCATGCATCCATCCATGCTTCCATGCATGCATCCATCCATCCACCCATTTATTCATTCACTCACTCTCCCTCCATCTGCTTTATAGACCTAATGTTGAAGGGGAATGAGGTTGGACTTACAAAGATAATTGAGTCTAACATCTATACTAAAGGAAATCCCAGTCCAGGAATTTATGATGTAAGCAATACTGGCACAGATTCAGCCTGGACTTGTAGGGTGCCACAAAACAAGATACTTAAATCAGCATGAGGAACCTAGGAAGATTACCCAAAGTGACACTTGAGTCAGGTATTGAAGAAAGTCTGGCAACTGGCTTGACATTAATTTAGGCCAGTGGATCTCAACCTGTGGGTTGAGGCCCCTTTTGGAGTTGAATGACTCAAATTTTACTGGGGCTGCCTAAGACCATTTGCATATCAGATATTGACATTACAATTCTCAACAGTAGCAAAATTATAGTTATGAAGTCACAATGAAAATAATTGTATGGTTGGTGTTCTCCACAACATGAGGAACTGTATTAAAAAGTTGGAGGGAGCATTAGGAAGGTTGAGGACCACTGCTTTAGGCAAAACCATAAAGGGTAGAGAAAATGGGAATTTCAAGGGAGAGAGGTAGCCAGACACAGTGGTGAGAGGCACTGGTGGGGAGCTGTGGAGAATGAGGTTACCAAAGTGAAGACATAAAACACTCTGTGTACTGAGATATTCTGGCTCACATACACAAACGCTCTACCATTTTGGGAAGCACAGGAAAGACCTTCCAAATCTGTTTATGTTTCAGACTGTCTTGTGAGAGGAAGACGTTTCCCTCAAAGGGTTGTCATCAGGATTAAGTGTGAACACACCAGCGAGTGCCTAGTCTAGTTTCTGACACTCATTAAACATTTGACAAATTATTTTTAACTTCAGCAGCCTTTGGCTCTTCCTGTGTGGGTTGTAGCTCACAGTACACTAAATGTCAATTTTTTTTTCTGGGTTTATATTTTCTGACATTTTTGTATTTGCATAAGAAAAAATTTGTTTTCTAAACGCCCCTGATTTCTTCAGGGTTTCATGTGATGATAATGTGGGCTGCAGCCACCTCCTTCTGTCGTGCTTGGAAGGCAGTGGGGCCCTGAACAGCTGTTGGTGACTTTTTTTCCTCAGCAGAATGGCCCAGCATGGCTCCCATCAGATGGCAGAGCCAGAACAACCCAGGAGAAGCTGGAACTCATTTACATGATATTCCTCCGGTACACTCCAGTGAGAAGGATTCGGAAAAGGTTATCTGTAGGAAAAGCCACAGAGGCAGAAAAATACGGGGAGGTTGCCGAGGCCCTGGGGGCCAGTAATAAGGCCAGGCAGCGTGGCAGATCTCATCTGAGTCTTTGGTACATGTTTTTCTCGCTGTATTCTCATCATGGCTATGTGAGAATCGCTTACTATCCTTGTTAACTGAAGAGGAAGACACATCTCAGTGACATTAATTGCCTTGCCCACGATGCGCAGAAAGGCTTTGCATCTGTGTCTTTCTCATTCCGGAGTTCAGTCTCCTCCTGGGAAGAAGAACAAAGCCTCAAGGAAGCTGGGCCTGACTCTTTAACAACCTTTGTGTTCAGGGACCAGCTCTCCTCCCATGCGGCACTCTGAAGTTAGAGAACACAATCTCTACAATCCCTTCCACCTCTCAAATGCTGCCTTGTCACTTTGGGAGCTCGCCTCCACGATTCAAAAAGGAAACAAATGCACAGGCTCTCTATTTGCTAGGAGCCAGATAGTAGCTCTGACTCTATTTTGTATGTGAATTTTCACCTGGCGTTTGATTATGAAAATATCACCTTGATTCAATAATCATTAGTATTTTGTCATTTTCGATTCTTTGGTACATCTGTGTTCACTATTAATTATCAAGTTCATTTTTTACGTCAAAAAATAGACACCTTAAGACTTGAAAATTTCATCAGGAATTATAATAGATACTAATAAGCTGCTTTTGCTATAAGCCACTGATGCCTCCCTTGGGTCCACGTGGTAACGAAAGCCGGAAGAAAGCCTGGCATGGATGTCTTCATTTCTGAGCATCTTCTTTGTTCCAGATCAGACTCCTGCTTAACTCTGAACGGGCTTGGGGCTTGTCAATCACTAAGGTGCATCCATTTGAAAATAGGTATGCTATGTTATCTGCACCTGAATCCTGCCATTTCAGCTACTGACTTGGGCTTTACAATCACCGGCCACCTGGCAGGAACCATCTCTGCCTCTGCAGCCAAACGTTGTTTTTAACTAAGTCTCTATTGTTCAATTTTACCAACAAATACTCGGGAGTCAGATAATGAATGGGCTGTAAACTTGTTAGCTCAGAGAGGTCAAGATGCAACCAGCTGTCATTCCTCCTTACCTGGAGACCCAGCAAGAGAATGTCCTTCCATTGCCCCAAACTAAAAAAGACAAAATCCCTCCCTACTACTTCCTGTGTGTCTCTCTGTCAGTCTTCTAGAATCCCTCTGACTCTCTATGACTCCTTTCTGTCAACTAGTTGCTGGCTCTGCCTCCTGACCCAAGGTTTTATTTAATTAATGCAAACTCAGGGGTTCATGGTGTGATCAAATATCCCGCAATACAGGTAATACCTACTGTTGTTCGGTTCACTCCTGCACAGTCTGAGAAGCCCCATTCCTGTCTTTCCAAACCCTGCCCTCTCAGAGAATCTCCAAACAAAGGAAAGGCGCCAAAAAGTCCAGTTCCGAATTCCACTATGGCAGCTCCTCCCCTGAAGTTGCCAGACGCCCAAGACCCCTCCTGAAGCATTCAGCTTTTGACTATACTTGGGCACAAATCCAGCTTGTGGCAGACACATCATCACCCCTCGCCTACAACCTATATAAGCTCCCTGCTTTAGTTTGGGTGTGTGGCTTCTCTGGCCTCAATCTCTGGGACTGGAAAACCCACCTGGGAGTTGCTTTGCTCAAATAAACCTATTGTTATACTTTTTCAATTCAGCTTGATCTGGCTTACTGTGTCAGTGGAGAAACCTATTATTGGGGGGACAGAAAACCCATTACCTAACTTGTGTCATTTCCTTTCAGTGCTGAAGGTGCCAAGAGTCATTGTTCTACCATGGGGCAGTGGTGGCACATGCCTTTAATCCCAGCACTTGGGAGGCAGAAGCAGGTAGATCTCCTTGAGTTCATTCAAGGTCAACCTGCTCTACAAAGCTAGTTCCAGGACAGACAATACAAAACCCTGACTTGAAAAACCGAAAAAAAAAAAAAAAAAAAAAAAAAAGTCATTGTTCTAAACCTACACACAAGCCTTAGATTACAAAAAGTTCAAAGTCTTGTAAAACAGAACACTCCTACAAATGAAGGAAATTTTCTCTGCTGGAGAGACAGAACCCTGGAACAGAAGTGATCATCTAATAGGAATCACATAGCTCCTCCCAATTGAGGACTTTGATAACACCTTCTTTGGACCACTTTGATGACCAAAACCAGAGATAACCAGATACATTTTTAACCAAGGCTGCTTCATTTTACATACCTGTTGCCTTTGCCACAACTCTTCCTCATTAAATCTAAAGTACATGTCAGTATCTCACAGATGGACTTAGGGGCATGGAATTCCCTTAGAATCTGTCCTTCTTCCTGACATTTGCAGAGATTACACATAGAAAACACCCTTCAGTCTTTGTTTTCCATTGCTAAACAACGGTTTCTTCCTCTTTCTCTCTCTTTCTTTTTCTCTCTTTCTCTCTTTTTCTTTCTTTCTCACATTTATGTGTGTTTTTAAGAGTGCACGCCTTGTCTTTTTGATATTTCACCAGGGCTCAGCAGTTCAGTTCTCTTGCTAGTCTCTGAACAAAGCAGCTCAGTTTGTATCACTTTGCTATGGGCCTTTTGCTTTTATTTATCCCCTCCTGCCCTCTCAGACATCCTAGGTTTGGACTCCAGCTAAAGCTTTCCAGATGGGCTGAGCAGGAAATGCCTGGTACAGCTGAGGCCTACAGGATGCCTCCTGCCAGTCCCACTTACCCTTGGAGGAGATGGGGGCAGGTAAGGACTTAGCTGCCCCTGATCAGCTCTCCACCCATTTTCAGCCACAGGGTGGTGCCCAATTTAGATGGAAAGATGAGGGGGAGGGCTGGGGCTTTGAGGTGGCCACTAGTAGGCACAAATGGGAAACATTTTCCTCTTAGGCTATCGTCAAGGCAATTTAAGAAAAAGACAAAGACCCACAGCATTTCACTGATGTTCGGAAGTTCAAAAGTGAGGAAGGATTATATTGCATGATGAAGCGGAAACTCCCATTTTCAAAGCAAATGTTCCCGATTTCTCAGGCTAGCATTCGGTGCATGCTTCTCAGTGCTCTCTCGGGTGACTTTTCCATGTTCTTCTCCAAAGCCTACAGCACACAGCTCCCCCGATTTCCTCTTCCTGCTGTGTTGCCTTCCACCCTCTCTGGGACTTTAATGCTGCCTTTGGGTTTCGCTTTTGTTGTCTAGGTTTGCTTTTTTTTTTTCCCCTTTTTTTAAAAATAGGTAATTATCATTTTATTGTTTTATTACAGTGAAAGAAATTGACCTGTGATGAGAGTCTATAGCTTTCTCAGAACCATAGCCATAGAGCTTGTAACCAAGGATACTTGGAAAAGATTAAGCAAGGCAATAAAAGCAGCTGAACTCAGAGTCTGTGCTGCTCTTTCAAGAGAACCCTTGTTAATACCACATCGCCCTGGCTTGGGTGTGGGTTCTCCTCTGAGGATTCATGTGCTAGTTTCAGGGTGGCAGTGTTGAGGGAGGACGGTTAGGGGACTGGCTGGGGATGTGGCTCAGTGGTAGAGCTCCTGGAGGCATGTGCTATGAAGGGACTGTGGAAGACCTGTCTCTGTAGGGCAAGTTTTACCATGATTTCTCCTGTGCTTGTGTGCTCTGCACTGTGGTGCAATCCATCACGAGGCCTTAGCCGAGCTGGTGCAATGAATGCTGTGGAACCTCCAGACCTGTGAGCTTACTATCCCTCTTTTCCTCATAAAGCTCCCCAGCGTCAGGTATTTCACTGTAGACACAAACAACGGACTAATGGAACTTGTCATTGCTAACTCATCTTACATACTCATCTTACACACTCACTGTACGGGGTAGAGTTGTGTCCCCATCCGCTAATTCACATGTTGAAATTCTAAACTTGCAGCACCTTAGATGTGACTGCATTTGGAGATGGGGCTGTTAAAGTGTGGATTAAATTAAAACCAGTGCCCAGGCTTATGGGGGTGACAAGCCGGTCTTAGATGTAGCAAGCACCTTACCAAGTGAACTGTCTGCCTACTCTCTGGATTGGCAGAAGAAGAAGCAGAGGAAGAGGAGGAAGAAAAGGAAGAGGAGGAGGAAGTGGTAGAAGTTGTTGTTTGGGCAGCTAATGAGCCCCTCCTATATTATTAGGTCAAAGTGATAGAGCCTTCTCAAGAGGCCAGAAACAGGCCTTCCCTGGACACTGAGGCTGCTGGTGCTCGGACTGGAGCCTTCCAGCCTGCAGAACTATGAGAAATAAATTCCTGCTCTTTGCATCTTCCTGTACACATTGTTATTTCTTTCAACAAAGTAACTCGCTGTCACTATTGCTGCTGGAAGTTCCAGGTTTGGCCAAGTCAAGTTGACATGGAGCAGAGGTCGACTGGGGGAACAGAAAAGCCTGTCTTTACGAGTGACAGGTTGCTACTCAGTACTGAAAAATGCCATCTCCATCCCTGGCCATCCTCTGAACTTGACTCCCAGCAGGCATACATACCCACCTAAGCTACCTCTAACACATGAACAGAGGCCAAGTGCAGCAAACAGAAGGAAGCAGACACCAGGGATGTTATAAATATCCAAACTTTGACTTTTCTGCTACTAACTTCTGCTCATATTACAAAGACTCTTTTCAAGGGAATCACAGACAGCTCGCATTTTAGATAAGGAAGCAGAAACATTATTAACATTTTTCCAGACTTGAAAATTATTAAAACTTGCTGAAGAGAGGAGTTTGACGGGTTACTAATGGGGAGCAGATATACGACAAATAATTTGAACTAAATCAAATGGGCTTTTTAAAATGATGTATTTCCAGCAAATGTAAGCTGAATTAAATGGCAATGCATTTATTTTACTGTGTTGTTCTCTGGAGAATCGAATAAATTTTTCAAATAAGTCTGAGTTAAAAGAGAGAGAGATTAGCACCAGATGGCCGGCCCTCCATTAATGAGTGCTTCATCTTGTCAAGGACTCAGTGACACCTGGTGAGAGCAGAGCTGCCCACCTCAGGTGAGCCACGCTCAGAGGGAAGCCTTCCTCAGACTTCAGTGTTCAGGGAATTCCACATGATGCAGAAACAGGTTCCCTTTGAGGGATGCTGTTTTAACCCCCAAAGCTCTGGCTGCAATGTAGGGAGTCTTGGGCAGTGCCCAGTGGTACCTGCAATTTCAGCTGCCTCGGAACGATCGGATAGAGGTAGACATCAAGGACTGAGGAGGGACGAGGAGCCCTTGTCACATTGTTCCTTGTTCTAATTTACTCCTGTGGTTTACTTTTAGGGAGGAGCTGAGGAAGTAAAAGAAGGCCTTGTCATTCTTTACATAATCTTACGTCTTCTGGTATTAAAAAGGCACTAAAAAAAGATAGGAATGGTGGTCCTTTCCTGAAATTCTAGCTTTGGGAGGGCTGGAGACAAGAGGGTCAGCTTGAAGCCAGCCCAGGCTATATGAGACTCTGTTTTTGTATTTTTTAAAAGGCACTAACACCAAATGTTCATAATTTTCATCCAGTAGGTCTTTCACAACTTCAGAAAAGCAATAACATATAATTGCTACAACAACAATTTGATTTTTCTATAATTATGTCTCTATATAAACATCCTCTCATACTTCTGCTGTTGCAACTGTCATAAATGGCCTTATAAGCCTGGAATAATGAGAATTTAAATTGAATTCAGGAAAAAAATCATCAACAACGTATTTCTGAGGAATCAAAAATAGTTTCTCAATTCAACTAGAACCCAAATACAAAATTTAATGTTTATTGTAACATGGCAGTTGTTTACAGGAGAGTAAGCTAGTCACTAAAATTTACTGTTAGAAATTTCTAGTCTGTGTTGCCTAGAACTATTTAAGCAATACTCAATTTTAAGAGATTATTTTTATCTCTAGTGGTGTGTATCTGTATGTCTGTGTGTGGGTGTCTTCATATGTAAGTGCCTGATGAAGGCAGAGGAGGGTGGAGTTACAGGCAGATGGTTTCATCTTGGTGCATCAGTAAAGCTCAAGACAACTCTGAAGAATCAGAATAATCCAGACAAGTATGTAAACTAGATGGTCTGTGCACTCTGCTCTGATCCTCATGCTGCCCGGCCCTAATGCTGTATGGACGTATGTAGCTGCTAGGACAGGGACCTGTTAGCTGCTAGGACAGAGACCTGCTCACACCAGTGCCGGACAAAGAAGAGGTGTTAGGATGCAGCAACTCAAGGGTAGGAATCAGCAGATGTGGGTTCGTGAAAACGAAGACTGCAAGTGAGGCCATGGCAGTCTCTTAGCTCATGTCTCTCTCTTAGTCACAGTGACTTCCGCCTGGACCAACTCCCTCTCCTTGCCCATTGTTCTGGATCTTACATAAGGCTTCTCATTCTCTCCTTGTAGATGAATTTCTAAATGGTCTTATTAAATAAAGAACATGGAGCCAGCTATAGGGGTGAAAACCCGAGAGATCATGGGAATAGGGAAAGCCATAGCTAACCTCACCTCACCAACTCTGCAGCTTCCAAAGGGCGAGCTACTTCCTGTCTACCCACACCTATATGCCTTGCTGTTCTGCCATCTGATTTGCTCTCTCTGTCCAGCTGCATCGCTTCCTCTTCTTGCACAGCTCTGTCACTTCCTGTCTGTCTGTCCAGACCTCCAGGCCTCCATGGTTAACTAGTGCTGGAGTTTAAGGCATGTGCCACCACACCTGGCTCTGTTTCCAGTGTGGCCTTGAACTCACAGAGATCCAGACAGATCCCTGCCTGCCAAGTGATAGGATTAAAGGTGTGTGCTACCATTGCTTGACTTCTGTTTAATATAATGGCTGGCTTTTTCCTCTGATCTCTAGGCAAGCTTTATTTATTAGAGCACAAATAAAATATCACCACACCTCCTCACTGCATCACAGCATCTTCCACCACATTTCTGCTACTTTTTCAATATCCTTCTATAACATCCTACAATCTGTCAAATTGGCCATCTGTCCATTTTACAAATACAGTTTCATTGGCTCCCATTCCACATATTTTATGGCAGAATACCAGGATGTGTTGTCAAAGCCTTTCCATCTGTGCCATAAGTGAGATTCAAGCCACAATAGGCCATGGTGGGCCAAGACAGATGTTGGCCCAAACATCCGTGACTAGACAGATGAGTAGTGGTTGTCTACTGTCTGTTTCTTATAGCTATTGCCTATCCCTTAGCTACTGTTACCTTTCTGAAACGTAAACCTTTTCTGGGTCCTGTGCTACTGTAGTCTCACTTTTATACTGTTCTGATGGTGCTTTGCCCCATGCTTTTCAATGCCTTGTTCTTTTTCCAATTCTCTTGTCTCCTTGTATACGTTCTTCTTTTGCTAAATCACAGGCTTCTACACATTTGAATAGAGCCAGACACCAGGACTTCTCGCCCAGGTCTAAGGGCCTTATTCTTGTAGTCCACAAGAATATATTATAGAGATTCAGCTAGATATTAAAGCTATACCTAGAAATTTCAAGGTATTTTTCTAGAGGCAAGCCATTTACTGTGGAATATTTGGTATTATCCAGTTTTTAATATTTCAGCTGTCTTCTGCTATGAAATTCTTGTGTGCCCAAATACTATAGACCATTTGGCAAACAGGCAAGTTTCTCAGATCTGCTGAATTTCTAGGTAACTAACTCCCCCGCTGAGCCTAAGAGACAAGCAGGCTGTAGATGCATACCATCCCTTGCTTTCAAGCCTAGTGGCATTCCAGAGCAATTGACTGAGGACAACAGGGCTTTTCGCTTAACCAGGTGCAGTAAGGACTGAAGCGGAATTCCAGAGAGGAGACACAGAACCGCATGGCCAGAGAGAGGAGAGGAGGACAGGGTAAAACAGATCTCTTGTAGAGTTTATCAGGACCAGAGGTAAGGAGCCAGGAAGGATAGATGGAGGACAAAGGAACAGAGGATGAAGATCAGGTCAAAAGCATAGGAGCTTCCTGAAACTATGAGGACAGGAAAACTGGGCACAGAGAGGAGCTGAATGTGAGGACAGGGCTGAAGCTGCATAGACAGCATTTTGTCAGAGAGGAATAAAGTTAACGGACAAAAGAGCATAGTGTACATAGATTCCTTTCCCTCAGATACCCCACACCGTATGTAGCATCTTTCCCAGGACTCTGGGAGGAATTTTCTCAGGGCAGGAACTTGGGAAAATTCCATTATCCTTACCCTATAGGTGGAAGTTAGAAGGTTCGTGAACATGACTGGAAAAAAAAAATCACATCTTTGTATTGTCATAGAGTGCTAACCAAAAGACACCAGTTCCTTGTCTTATGCATCTGAGTGGCCTGTAGTAGCAACACTCGCCATTTGTTTCCAGTAGAGTAGAAGTCACAATATTTTCACGTTTTCAGATTGTTGTCAATGTCTTAAAATTTTTCCCCATTATGACTTCGAACTCATGGTGGCTATCTGATCTGGCAGTAGACCTTTTTTTCTGAATGCAGATAGAAGGAAGCACACACCTGTACCAGTATGTGCTTAAGGTTTTGGTAACTTTTTGTGATAGTATCACTTCCTTTGTAGTCTGAGTTTGATTTCTGATACACTATGAAGAACATTTCTTTTTGAGAAAGAATCCATTGACTTCATTACAGTGTTAAAGGGCCCCTGCTTTTCTCCCTGAAATACTAA
>CABHPQ010000213.1:0-52815 GCA_902168405.1 Peromyscus aztecus
AAAAAAATTCTTCCTCCTTTGGATTTCTCTTTAAGTCCTTAAACTTAGAGCAAAGATCTTAATTCCTAGAAGAAAAGAAACTTGGAAATGAAACAATAAAAGCAATGTAGGGCCTTAGACTCAGACCTTCCTAGGAAACAAAATCCACGTAGAGCTGGGTGAAGGCATTAGGCTCCTAAGGAGACAGCACCGTCTCCTACAGGTGGGGGGCATTCCAGCACCCCCAGAAGCAGCAGAACTTGGGAAGAGAACCAAAGGGCATTTAGCTGTTACATAAATGATAAAGTCTTTATCTCTGTGTGTTTAAACTGTCTGCTTAATAATGTCCCAGTTCTGTGCTGTCCAGGACAGTAGCTACTAATCACATGGTGTGGAGCCCTTGAGACATGGCTGTTGGGGCTGAGAAACTACGTTTTAAATTTCATTTCCATTTTGGTAGATACACAGGACTAGTGGCGTCTGCACAGCCCAGGACAGATAGACCATGATCCAGATTGCAAAGTGCCCACCTGGAATTCCATGAGGTGGTTCAGATTCTGCAGAACAGAGTGAAATAAGAAGGGTGGTGGATGAGTCAGGGGAGGCTGACATGCTGTAAATGTTCTATCACTTGGAGTTTTGAAGCTTCTTAATTCATAAGTTTAGAACAATGAGACTAGTTACTAAGATAATGGGTCCTTTCAGATTAGGGAAATGTGTAGACGAAAAGCAAAGCCTGTGGATGTTGGAGAAGGGTTCAGAGGGCATTGCCACTGCCAGTGCTGTCCGTGGGGAGTGCAGGGGTGCTGAATAAGAGCTATCTGCTTCCACTTCCTGTGCTTTAGTATCCATTAGTGTACCTTTCATATGAGTCTTGAAAGACACAACAAATTATGTGTAATAGCATGTAATAAAAAGCAGAATGGGTGAAGAAAATAGGACTAAAACCGTTTTAAATAAGGAAAAGGATAGCTTAGGTAGTTCGTGGACTCAGTCTTGAAGCCTCAGCTAGAGAGCTTGGGGTCATGGAAACATCACTGAGCTCTGTATTTGCTGTGCAGAGCCTATCAAAGTGGACCATGTGAGTGGCGGGCCTGCAGAGATGGCTTAGCTGCTCCTCCAGACGACCCCGGTTCCCAGCACCCACAACCCACCTAGCTCACAACTGTCTCACTTCAGTTCTAGGTGATCTGATGCCTCTCTGGCATCTGTGGGCACCAGGCGTGCACATGGTAGACACACATACATGGAGGCAAACACTCATATGCAGAAAATAAAAATAAATAAAAAAGAGTGTGTGACAGGAGAGTTACTGTAAACTCACAAGATGATAGACGAATAACATAAATAAGTGCTCTTGCGCAGCATATGTGAGGTCCTGGTTTCAACTCCCAGTGCCACAAAACAGTGAGCGGAGAGAAAATGAGTGCAGAAACACTGGCTGAGACTAGATGAGCATGGTGGTACATAGCTAACCCCAGCTGAGGCTGGGAGACTGGGAGTGTGAGACCTGCCGTGGCTAGTCTTAGTAGTAAGACTGGGTCAGAAGTGGAGCAGGCAGAGGGGAGGGAGGGAGATCGAACTGTAAGATAAAGCTGATTTCATAACAAGCAGACTCAGGAGTTCAGTGCTCTATGCAGGAACATGGGAGCTGATTGATGCTTAAATGTTTATCTGAACAGAGAAACAAATGTGTAGAAAGGCTGGCAGAAACACTTGAGAAGTGAAGCTAGAGTGCTTAAGATCCATCCTCGTACTATATATGAAAACACCTCAGACAAGAAGTTTAGGTCCTAAGACTGTTTCTGTCATTGATGAGCACGGTGACCCTGCTCTCTCTTGGGTCTTCATTGATTGGGAGCAGTGAACGCACTGGATTAAATTACTTCCCAATGTTAAGTTCTGTGAGGCTTTAGCACTTCACTCTTAGAAAATGAAGCGTAAGCAAAGAACTAGTCACTATAGTGCTGTAAGTGAAAATATGTAACAATGAGAAAATACTGGTAATTAGCCGGGCGGTGGTGGCGCACACCTTTAATCCCAGCACTTGAGAGGCAGAGGCAGGCGGATCTCTGTGAGTTCAAGGCCAGCCTGGTCTCCCAAGCGAGTTCCAGGAAAGCCGCAAAGCTACACAGAGAAACCCTGTCTCGAAAAAAAAAAAAAAAAAAAAAGAGAGAGAGAGAGAAAGAGAGAGAGAGAGAGAGAGAGAGAGAGAGAGAAAATACTGGTAATTAGGGAAATTTCACTTGTTTTCGACTTCAAGGATGTAAAAGGATTTTGGAAAAACATTTGGTGTCTCTGAAGGTGATCAGTAAATGGGCTTTTTTTGTTTTGTTTTGTCTTGTTTTGTTTTTTGCTTAAGTTCTAAACATTTGGAAAGGAGTTGGATAAGAATGTTAGAAATAGCCTATGTAGTGAAACCTGGAAAACATGCTTTGGTTCCTCTCTGAACCCCAGAAGTGTAGTGGGTAGCCATTCCAGCTTTGATCTGGAAGTTCCAACCCCCATTGAGGCTTCGGTAACTGTCACGCCTACAAGGCGGGGCCGAGAGAGGACCCTAGAGACCTGCCGGCTCTCTTGGTTCCTGGACCCTGGATGCTGGAGGTAGACCAAGCAGAGTTCTCCAGAGAACACCGCCGGACTACGCTACACCTTTCCCAGACCCTGTAACCTATCCCTTCACTTGTAAGTTACCCCACAAAATAAACCTCCCTTTTAACTGTGTGGAGTGGCCTTAATAATTTCACCAATACAGAAGTGGTTTCATACACCCCATCACAGCTGGTAGCAGCCAGGATGGCCTGGAAGAATCCATGAGAACTTAAGGTTCTTTTTTCAAGAACATTTATAAACACATTCATTGTACAAGATAGTAGGGTTTCACTATACATTGTCACATACGTGTATCACATATGGTGCTTACATATGCCCCGCTTGCTCTCTCCCTGCCCCACTCGTCCTCTTCCACATAAGGTACTGTATGGAAATTGTGGGTTAGACCTAGTTCAGCACACCTTATTTATTCCTTCCAAATTTGACACCAGGATGAGTCATCCTCTTTTCCTGAGGTAAATAAATTAAAAGGTGGAGAAAGACCAGTAGGATTTGGCAGAAACCCTGCTCTTGGCTACCGACAAGAGAGAAGTTCTTCCTTCTAACAGTAAATGCCCTGTGTCTTCACTGTTTGAACTGAATTTGATGAAGGACGTGATGCATATTGTTCATAAGCTCCATGCCTCCAAGTTGCCCTGTTACATTTTGGTGTCTGTCCCTCAAGACTACATGCTAAGGCTGGGAGTGTAGCTCAGTGGTACATATGTTGAGACCCTGGATTTGATCCTCAGCACTGGGGGGAAAGTTACGTGTTATAGGCATGGATTTTAAGCAGAATGGGCTTATCTGTATATGGTATTTTATTTTCTAAATTGATTCAAATTTTGGTTAGTGTACATGGTTAATTAGGAGCCATATGGGCTGCTGCACAGTGCCCACAGCTGTAGTAGACACAACTTGAGTTGCCCATCTCTGATCTTCACCCTGTCTGGAAGTTCTCGCTGTTCTTGGGACTGAAGCCACAGCATCTGAATCTTTTGCCAATGATTCACCTTCTTGAGCCATAGCCAGTTGAAGCAGGGGTGCATACCTGACCCGTACTGGGCTGGTCAGGCTTTTTTCCTCCCTCGTGGGTTCCTGGTCATCTGGAGATTTGTTAAAGTCTGTGTGGGTGCTCTGCTGTTATTTCCTTACCTTAGATTAAAAACAAAATTGGTGGAATTGGAGAGATGGCTCAGTGGTTAGGAGTAGTGCTGCTCTTCCAGAGGACCTGAGTTTGATTCCCAGCACCCATGTGGTGGGTGCTATTCCTTTGTAACTAGAGTTTAGGGAGTCTGGGGCCCTCTGTGGCACCAGGCATGCAAGCGGTATACAGACATAACTTCAGGCAAAACATCATACACATTAAATAACAAAATAAATTTTTTAATAAAATTGGAAAGGTTTGTTGATAACTCACACAGTTTCCTCAATTTAAATCATGGAAGCTTTTTCAAAAAGGGTATTTCTAAATAGCCATTGTACAAGATGGCATTTGACACTGAGGTTAAAATTTAAAACCAAAATCAGTGTATTTTTTGGTAGATAGATGTTGTAGCATTGGGATCCACTGGGAAAGACCAGAGACTTAGACTCCACTCAAATTCAGATTGAATGAGTTTATTCTTACTGCTAGCAGAAGGATGATGGCCTTAGAGCCAAACAGCGTGCCATGCAGAAGGGGGCTAAAGGCAGGGCTTATACAGGTGGATAGCAAGTTATACATTACAGTTATCTATTTGTGAAATTATTAAGGCCACTCCACGTAGTTAAAAGGGGGGTTTATTTTGTGGGGTAGCTTACAAGTGAAGGGATAGTTTAGAGTCTGGGAAAGGTGTAGCGCAGCCCGGCGGTGTTCTCTTGAGAACTCTGCTCGGACTACCTCCAGCGTCCAGGGTCCAGGAGCCAAGAGAGCCGATGCATCTGGATCTCGGGTCTTCAGGGTCCTCTCTCAGCCCCGCCTTGTAGGCGTGACAGTTACCGAAGCCTCAATGGGGGTTGGAACTTCCAGATCAGAGCTGGAATGGCTACCCACTACAGTTATCTATGGAACCCAGAGGGGCATCAAAATTGTCCCCCCCCCCCCCCCCAGTTATTTCTCTTTCCCGTTGTATAGAAATAAAAAGACCACTTCATTCCCAGCCCACAGCGATAAGGAGGTTTACAAAAACAGAAAGCAGGAATGCCATTACCCTATTCTTATCTCATCTTCAGGCCACTGGGGTCTTGCAGGCATTCCAAGGCAAAGGTCAAAGGCCCTTAGGGGGTGTCTGGTACCATATTAAGTTTCTTTAGCCATTACAGGGGAGTTATGTGTAGATTATTACACAGGTCTGAACACTCTGGGGGAAGCAGGCAATAACACCGTGCCATCAAGTTAGGGCTAGCTGTCACATCCACATAATGTAAAGGGCTCTCGAGGGAAGAATGTATGGTGTTTTTGCAAGTGGTTTGAATATGGCAGGTTCTCTACTGTTTTTCCTATCAGGTATGCTTGTTCTAGTCCAGTGATTTTATTCTATGGATCCCAGAGTGCTCTTATGACAGCGGTTCTCAACCTGTGGGTCGCAACGCCTTGGGGGTTGAATGACCCTTTCAGAGGGGTCGCCTAAAATCATTGGAAAATACAGATATTTACCTTACGATTCATAACAGTAGCGAAATTAGTTATGAAATAGCAACAAAAATAATTTTGTGGTTGGAGGTCACCACAAGATGAGGAACTATATTAAAGGGTCGCAGCATTAAGAAGGTTGAGAACCACTGTCCTAGGAGTAGGGAAGTTATAAGGGTGTTTTCATTGTCACAGTCATTAGGGATACCACTTACTTGATGTCCCATAGTGCATGAAAGTGTCCAACTCAAAAAAAAAAAATATCCAACTCAATGAAGATCTAGCCTCATCTCCCCAGGCTAGCCTTTTGTAGTCTATACTAATACTAAAAACCTTCACAAGATGTTAGAGGAAAGGCTTAGGGAATGGCGGTAGGCTTGGCTGCTGCACCGCATACAGTCAGCTTGCAGCAGCACTCACTTGGTTCCCAGTTCTGGAAGTTAGAAACTAGAGCCCATGGGTTCTCTGCTCAGGGACTCAAGACTGAAATCAAGGAGCCAGCATCAGGTATCAGGAAGGCCGGCGGATGTCCTTGCGGTTTTTGTTTCCTAGCTAGCTATTGGCTGGCAGCCTTTCGTCCCTCAGGGACTATTCTGCTGTCCTTGCACACAGCCCCTCCAGCCTCCAAGCATGCTATGTTGAGTCCTTGTTCTTTGAGTGTCTCTGGCTTCCCTGCTCCTACCTGCCAGAGAAGACTCTTGTTCTCTTTCCAGTTCTGAGACTCAAACCCAAGGTCACATGCATGCTAGAAAACTCTTAAAGTGTGCTTATGATTGGGTCGTGTCTACCCACAGTATCTCTGTACCATAAAATCAGTTGACTTAACCATAGCTAGAGTTTTCCTGCCTGGCCCATGGTCAGGACAAATCTCTCTCACCTGCTAGTCCCACAGCCGCTCAGACCCAACCAAGTAAACACAGAGACTTATATTGCTTACAAACTGTATGGCCATGGCAGGCTTCTTGCTAGCTGTTCTTATATCTTAAATTAATCCATTTCTATAAAACTATACCTTGCCACGTGGCTCGTGGCTTACCGGCATCTTCACATGCTGCTAGTCATGGTGGCGGCTGGCAGTGACTCCCTCTGCCTTTCTGTTCTTTCAATTCTCTCTGTTAGTCCCGCCTATACTTCCTGCCTAGCCACTGGCCAATCAGTGTTTTATTTATTGACCAATCAGAGTAATTTGACATACAGACCATCCTACAGCACTTAACCAAGGTATGGTGGCCCATGCCTGTAGTCACAACAACTAGGGAGCTGAGGCAGGAGGATTGCTGTTAGTTTGAGACCAGGTTGGCTATATAGTGAATTCCAGGCCAGCCTGGGCTACAGAGTGAAGTGTTATCTACAGGTAAATAAATATTAAATAAGTAAATTGACATTTTAATTACATTCAAAAAATCTCTATCCTACAATATCTAGATTGATGTTTGGATAGACAGCTGTAACCTTGGGAAATTGCCTTTAGAATTCTGTGTGCTAACACCATCAATTTGAAGAAAAAAGCTAATATGAAATAAAGATAGTATCTCAAAATAATTTGTTCCCTTTCACATTGTGTTCTGGAAGTGCTATGGCACTACTGGCCTGCACACTTGTTGAGAAGGTTTCAGGTTGCTAGTGTTGTTACTGAAAGAGTAATGAGACAGCCCAGAAATATGGGGCAGGAGACTGAAGGCTGCTACTCAGACTAGGTATTAATTTAGTGGGGTCACTCTGGGTGGGCAGTGCACACTTTTAAACCCAGCATGCAGGAAGAGCTCTGTAAGTTCAAGGCCAACCCGGTCTGCCTAGCAAGCTCCAGGCTAGCCAAGGCTATATGGTGAGACTGTCTCAAAAAAAAAAAAAGGGAACACCTTTTTTAATATAGACTAATAATATTTCATCTTATCTATGTGATGATAAGAAATTTTAGGCCGGGTGGTGGTGGCACATGCCTTTAATCCCAGCACTTGGGAGGCAGAAGCAAGTATATCTCTGTGAGTTCGAGCCCTGGGCTACAGAGTAAGTTCCAGGACAGCCAAGGCTACACAGAGAAACCCTGTCTCAAAAAATAAAAAAAAAATAAAAAAAAAAAGGAAAAGAAAGAAAGAAAGAAAGAAATTTCAATTGTGAAATAGAAGTTTTATTTTGAGATAGCTTTGGTTTTCAAATTATTATTATTGTTATTATTTGTGTGGTTGTATATGTGTATACAAGTATACATGGAAGCTGGAAGCCAGAGAACGCCTTGAGTATCCACCTTGCTTTGTGTGTTTTTTGTTGTTGTTGTTTGATTCAGGCCTTTTCATTGGTTTGGAACTTGCCATGTAGGTGAGGCTTTCTCCTCAGCAGTACTAGATTACCAGCATATGCCACCAGGCCTGGTCTGTTTGTTTGTTTGTTTATGTGTGGTTCTGGGGACTGAACTCTTGTGAGTCTCTTGTGAGCACTTTACTGACTGAGCTGTTTTCCCTGCTCTGGTTTTTAACTTTGTCTGAAAGTGTCCCCAATCTAGTACGTTACTGTGCTGTTGCCTCTTGAAGTGCTGTGGGTCGTTTTTGCTGAGGTGGTTCATTTTCCCATCATTTATCTTTTGGTCCTTCTTTCAGTATTTAAAGAATATGGAAGCCAGGTGGCGGTGGCGCACGCCTTTAATCCTAGCACTCAGGAGGCAGAGGCAGGAGCATCTCTGTGAGTTCAAGGCCAGCCTGGTCTGCAGAGCGAGTTCCAGGACAGGCACCAAAACTACACAGAGAAACCCTGTCTCAAAAAACAACAACAACAACAAAAATATGGTGTGCAAGGAATTTTTGCACACTAGGCTCAGGATTTCAGGACAGAAGGATAAGTATTTTGTACTTTTTTATTTGACCCATAGGAATAGCCTACAAGATTACTTTTGTGCTGTTCTTTATACATAAATAAGATCTAGTTAATTCAAAATACAATTCTATTTGTCTACTCTGCTGTTTCTGTTCCTACTTACTTTCATGATGGTTTTGTTTCTCTTGTTAGTCTGGACCATTCTGTCTGTATTTGCTAGAGCTTACTCAGGGTAGTATCTAAAATTCTTACTAGTTTTTAAATTTTATTTGTTATTATGTGGGTGTGGGCACAGGAGTCACGGTGCACATGGTGGAAGTCAGACCCTCCATCTACCTTTCCCTGGGCCCCTCACAAACTGGATTTCCTGACTTATACAGCAGGGTCTTCACCTGCTGAGCCACCTCCCTGGCCCCTGAAAATTTTATTTTTAAATCCAAACTTATTTATTATGAGATAATATTGTATCTGGTTGTTGTTATATCTTTATGTCCAAAAGCATTTCCATACTGAAATATATCTTTTTAATTCATTTTCTTTTCATTTCTTCTTTGTGAATCAGTTAGTATAGTTTTTCAGAATTTTGTGTAAGTAGGTCATATCAGCTCTGAGTTTCATCAGGAAGGAGAAGGGGGCGTTATAAAATATGTGTGATGAAAAAGGAGAGGCTCGACCTCGTAGGACAGAGACCTAGAAAACAGGGTAGCATGGATTGCTGTCAGTTTTCCCTGCAGCGCCCTGTCCTTAATGAGCAGTCAGGATGTCTTGTCTGATGAAGAGAGTGCATGCTGCTTTCTGTCTTCTCAAGGGATGCTCTTCCTTCATGTCCTTCATTTCATCCCTCATTTGAGTCTAGATATGGCCTCTAGCTTTGCCGAGCCATGCAGCAGAAGATTCAGCTTCTCTTATAAGAGTCACACATTTGATATTTTCAGAGGTGTCTTTTGAAAGGGATAACATGACTGGCTGGATGGAAAGTCTTCTCTTCCTTCCTTAGGTAGCAGCCAAGTTTGTATAGCTCAGTTTCTTGTTTTTTGTTTGTTTGTTTGTTTTTTAAATCCAGGCTCTCTCCTCCTACTCTGCTCTCTCCACCCCAAATGGAGTTGGGGGTGTTAGTGAAATAGTCTTTAGGCACAGAGCTAATCAGGGATATTTTAGCTAAAATCTGTCTTGTGATGTTCTGGCCTCTGGGTCTCATAACTCAGAAATAGTGGTAGAAAACACAGAGAAGACAGAAAACCAAGGCGTGGGTTCTTGCCCAGGCCATTGCTGACCACTGTGGGCAAGCTGTGCAGCTTTCTGTGTCCTGGTGTTCCCACCCACTGCCCTACTGCCCTGTCTACCTGCCAGGGTGACTAGCAGGGTCAACTAACTAACTGCTAGAGTTTTGTAAAAGTGATAACAGGAACACCAACAGATTTTATCCTTCTCACCCAGAAGAACTCTGTTCATGAACTCAGTCCTGTAGGGGCTTCAAGACAATCATAGCCAGTGTTAAAGCAGTGGGGATTGAGAAGGACACAATTGACCAGTCGGGAGGCCATTGAGACAGGGTGGAAATGGCATTCTCACTCCATGTGCTTGAAATGAAAACAAGACGATCTGAGATATATCAGCAGGAATAGGAAGCCAGTGAGACTTGAGGGTGAGGGGACGTTAGTCAACAGACCAGGAGCCCAGTGGTCTCAGATGTAACATAGGGAGAAAGGAAGTGATGTGCTTCCCAGGGAGGTAACCATTTTGAGATGCTGATGTAGTGCATGCAGGTGTCCAAGGTAGTTTGGAAAGTGGACCTGGAGCTGGAAGACATGTCTAGAAATTAGACCAGGGAAGAACTCTGCAGCAAGATCATTGAGCAAGGCGAGATAGGGACCAAGGGTGGAGCTTTGAAGAATGCATATCTGTACTGAAGGCTCTGCTGGGCAAGAACAGCCAACAAAGGCGCTGCTGATGCCACGTTGTGTGGCCTGTGACAGTTCTGTTCTGCAGATTACGGGACATAGGAGATGCTGTGCTTTGGTGTATGTGGGAGTTGACGAGTTACAAAGGAGGTCGTTGACATCTAACCAGCCACTGTGTGACCATTAAGTCTTTAGGAGCTCTCCCAGAGATACACAAACTAAAATGAACAGACAGAACTAGTAACAGGTTTTATTTTGTTAAATAGCCTATAGCAAAGTTTAAAAGTGGAATGTTTGTTTTTCAGGTTAAGTATGGCTGGCCACTGCTGCTCTATTCTTAACTGAACGCGCAGTTTATGTGAAATAAAGCTGTAATATTGGTCCTCACTAATTTTCTTTCCCCCCCCCTTTTTTTCCTCTCTAGATTTTACATTGTGCTATAGGTAAGTAGAACTCTCCCCACCTTCTGAATGTATTGAATTGTGCCTTTTAAAGTCATTGATGATGGGCTTGGTTTGATCCTTAAAACTCAGATCATTTAATCATTGTGTCTGTAATTGCCGTTAAAGGAGTTTTGTTTTCTGACGTAGTTCGTATTGTTGAGATGTTGTCATCACGCACCATTCTCTGTCGCAGCTCCTTTTCTGTCAGTTTAGGAGGAGCCTCGCCATCTCAGCACAGCAGTAATAAATAAGGGTGCTCCCCCACACTTCTAAGCAAGACTCAGGTTCTGGGCCGTGCTTTGTTGGAGAATTTCCCTGTGATCCGTCCATGGTTGTTCCCTGTGTGTATTGTAAAGCTTAACAGTTTTAACACTTATGTACAGGAGTTTTAATAAAAGCAGGTAGTGTGTGTGGTTGGTTGGTTGGTTTCTTTTTGTGGGAGAGTCGTTACATTTTGTCCTGGAACTCTGAGGCATAGCTTCTAGTATGGGGTGGATAGTAGATAGATACCTGTAATTAGACAAAAGTCACTTTTGGAAAGTGGACAGGCCCTGCAAAGCCAGTCCACAGTGCCCTAGGTTTGTCTGACAAAGGGACAATATGAAGATGATGTTCATTGAAACGTACTGAAGGTCTGAAAACTTGACAACTGTGACTCCAAGCTAGTTTAACTGGTCAGTTTAGCTCACAGATGAAGTAGCTGTGCATACTGCTGTGTGTATAGTATTGTTTTTATTAATGTTTGACTGTTTTAATGTCCCAAATTACTTTGCTTATTTTAAAATATGTTCTTACACATCTTTAACATGAATGGCTGCATTTGTTCATTCATACAAAACAAACAAAAAAGCCTCATCAAGGGGCTGGAGAGATGGCTCAGCGGTTAAGAGCACTGACTGTTCTTCCAGAGGTCCTGAGTTCAATTCCCAGCAACCACATGGTGGCTCACAACCATCCGTAGCAAGATCTGGCTCCCTCTTCTGGCACGCAGGCAGAACGCTGTATAAAAAAAAAAAAAAAAGCCTCATCAAATTTCTGGTGGGGCTGGGTCCCAGCTGCTGCATGAGACAGCGGGATGGAGAGTGAGCAGTTACAGACATGGTTCAGGAAAACCATGCCAGCTGAGTCCTCCATTCTGTGACATAATGTGCCCAGAGGACTGGTGTTTGTGTCACTCTCTTGTTTGTTGACATGCTTTCCCATCAGACTGTGGGCTCCTAGGAGGCCCCTGATACATGGACGATACTTGCAAAGCCCTTCTTTTTCCTCAAAGACCCTGTTCTGTCAATGAGTTCGCTACATCATCATTGTTCTTTGCCATCCTCGACGTTTTTCTTCACAGTTCACAGATGATCAGAGTTCTTTATCTTACAAATAAGGATTCCCAGCACTTGAGAGACAGAGGTAAGAGGATCTCTGTGAGTTCCAGGCCAGCCACGGTTACATAATGAGACCCTGTCTAAACAAAAAACCAAAACAATAAATGTTGACCCTAACCTTTGAGTCTGCAGTTTCCTCCTCCTCCTAGATAATTCCTCTTTGTCCCTTCACCTAGATGTATGGCAGATTCTTTCCTCTCCTCACTACTGTTTAAGCCATGTTGTGTGTAAGTGCACACACACACATACCTTGGCATGCATCTGGAGGTCAAAGGACAAGCTTGCTGAGTCCCGGTCTTCTACCTTGCTTGAGACAGGGTCTATGTTGTTGCCACTGCATGCGTCAACTAGCTGACCCTCGGTCTTCCAGGGAGTTTTCTGTCTCCTCCTCCCATCTCCCCATATAAGAGCTGAGATTATTGTAGCTTCCTTTGCAGATGCTGTGACAGAATACACTGACAAAAGCAACTTAAGGAGAAAGGGTTTATTTGGGCACTGTTACATGGGAATCAGAGCAGAGAGCTTGAAGCAGCTGGTCACAGTGTGTCTGCAATTGAGGGAGGGTGAGAGACATACCTATACGTACGTACGTACACACACACACACACACACCCATTCACACACATCAGTGGATCCTGTGCTCAGCAGACTTTCTTCCTTTAGTACCACCCATAGTGGGTTGCTAGACAGCCCCCTTACAGGCATGCCAAGAGGCCCGTCTCTCGAGGTCTTGACAAGTTGACAGCATTCGCCATCATAACTGCTGTACTCTCTCGCATTCAACTTCTTCATGAGTTCGTGGGATCTGAACTCCAAGCATTTTTAAAATTAGTTAGCTAGCACCTTTAATCCCAGCACCCTGGAAGCAGAAGCAGGCTGATCCTTGTGAGTTTGAGGCCAGCCCAGGCTACACAGTGAGTTCCAAGACAGCCAGGCTACATAGACAGAACTGATCTCAAAACCCCAAAATTTTAAAGTAAAATATAATTTTATCATTGCCTCCTCTTCCCATGTTCACCCCCCACTCCTTTTCAAATTCATGACCTCTCATTCTTTAATTTATCATACACATATATGAAAGTAAATATGTAAATACAACTGCTGGGTCATTTAGTGTTGCTTATATGTATATGCTTTTAGGGCTGACTGCTTGGGGCTGGATAAGAGTTTAAGGGGCTCATCTGGGGAACACTAATTTTCCCTCTCAGCAGTCTTTAGTTGCCTGTAGCTCTTCATCTGGGCATGGGCCCCCATGAGATTTCCCTATCCTTGCTCAGCTCTCGTTTAAACAGCCATATTGGGATTCCATGGGCACAGCTTCCCTGTCACATCTAGAAGATGCAATCTTGCAGTAGACTCTGGTCCTCTGGCTCTTACAGTCTTTCTTCCCTCTTGTTCAATGGTCCTGGGCCTTGGGGTAAGGGTTGTGTTGTAGTGTTACAGATACATCACTTGGGGCTGAGTGCCCTGAGTCAGTTGTTCACTGTCTTTTGACTAGTTGTGGCTTTCTGCGATGTTTCCATCTGCTTGAAGAAGAAGGTTATTTGATGAAGGGTAAGAGCTACACATATGTAGGTATGAGGTGAGCTCCAGATTGACACTGTGATGGCTGGGACTTCACCCACTGAACTGTGCTTCAATTCACTTTGTATTCTTTTCTCCCATGGCTGCCACTGTCTCCTTGTCCTTAGTCCCGACAAGGTTCTGTCCTGGCTCATTGAGCTTCCAACTGAACATGCCTTCTCTGGTCAGTGCCTTCCCTTCTTGTGCTGTGAGATGATCATAACTCCATCTTGTCTCAATTTCCAGCCACACCTTGTCCCCACACCCCAGACTTACCCATTGACCTTTAGATCTCCACTCCTAGATGCACATGAGGATCTGCTCCTCAGCAAGACTCACTCTGCTTCCATATTCTCTGTCAGGAGCCACCAGCCACAGCCTTCCAGTCATCCATCCTAGACTTAGAGTTCATCACTAACACCTTCTTCTCTCACACTCTATCCCTGGGCTGTCACTTAAGTTTGCCAATTTCATCCCCTAAGTATTTTTCAGATTTTCTTGTTGACAGTCTGAAAAATTGAAAACTGCTTCTCCTATGAAAGATTTCAGTGTATCTCATCAGACTCCCATATGGACTTTCCTGAAGCTGTAGATGCACCGTGTTAATATCAACAGCTGAGGTTTATTACTTGCTGTGTTCCACTACTTCAGTTTGTGATGTCTTATTCTACTCTCCATTAACACTCGGCAAGACCCAGGCATAGATCTCATCTCTGTTCTCACCACAAATAAATACGGGAGGTAACACATAATGTATGTCTCCATAATGTATGTCCCCAACCATATAGTATTCTGTGGTGCGTGCGTGCGTGTATGCGTGCTGCGTGCATGCATGTGTGTGTGTGTAGGTTTTCTCTTTGTGGTGGTTTGAATGAAAATAGCCCCCATAGGCCCATAGGGAGTGGCACTATTAGGAGGTGTGGCCTTGTTAAAGTAGTTGTGGACTAAACCTCTGAACTGTAAGACAGCCCAGTTAAATGTTTTCCTTCGTAAGAGCTGCTGTGGTCTACACAGCAGTAAAACCCTGACTAAACAGTCTTGTGTTCTCAGCCAAGTGTTGAACCCGTTTCTATGCTGCCCACATTCTTGCTGCTTCACTCTGTCCATGAAGGCTTTAATTAAAGGATGGCTTTGGCCATGTTGCTTCCTGCTTCAAACCTTTACTGGTTTTCATTTCTTCATGGTCTGCAGCCTGCCTTCCAGTCCACACTAGGGCAGCTCTGGCTTCCGCCTCTGCATCTGTGCCTGGGCTTTGCCCTCTCCTGGAATGAGCAGAGCACACGGCCAGCTGACCGACTTGTCTCCCTTCCTTCACTACACCCCTCCTCCCCCTGACTGTACGAAGCTCTGCTGGTCACTTCCTGTAGACCCAGTGCTGCATCCTATCATTGCATTCTGTTTGGAGAATGTATGACTTGTCACTGTGTTTCATGCCCTCAACTAACTACTTGGAAATCAAAAACTTCCTTACTGGTCCCTGTGTTCTAGCACATGACAGTACACACCTGTCGTCATACCTAGAGTAGCCTCATGAACAGTGATCATGGGCTTCCCAAACCCTGGTGGATTTCCAAACATATTCCAAAATATTTCCAGTTACTGTAAATAATTAATGAAAACAATAAAAAATGGACTATTTTAGTATTTGCCTAAAGGCAGCCTTTCATTTTTTTCACTCATAAAACTGCAGTTTATTTTTGGAATAACAATTGGTTTTCTTGCCATTCTGGAAGTTTACTACAAGCACTTAGTCTTTTAGAAACTTACAGTCTTAAAATATTTTTGTTTGCTTCTAAATTGAAAAATTTGGACCTCAAACAGACTGAGGGTGCTTATGAGTTGATGGCTCCCAGAAGCAATGCAGACCTTATACAGCATCATTTCTATCTAAGTAAAGGGAGCTAACGACCCTGCTGGACAAGGCTGTGGAAGTCAAACGGGACAGTACCTGAAGAACATGGAGCACCGTGTCTGCAGCATGCTAGCTTGAAAATGGCCCAGTAAAGTGACAGCTGTTATTATTAATGAGAAAATATATCATTGAGTGTTATATTTTTATTCTGAAGCTAGAATAATGGTCAGTAGTCAGATTCATATAAATGTTATGGTGATGGCTCAGTGGGTGAAACATTGCTGTAAAAGTGTGAGAATCTGAGTTCAAATCCCCTGCACCCATGTAAAAAGCCGGGCACAGCTGTGCATGCCTGCAACTCCAGTATTGGGAGGCAGAGACAGGCAGATCCTGTGTGCATATATTGTAATACACACACACACACACACACACACACACACACACACACGAACGTGTGCACTCATGCACACCACCACCACCAATAACAAAAACCTCTTAAGAGCTAGTAAGATGGTTCAGTGGATAAAAATACTTTCCAGGCAAGCCTGAAGTCTTGCATATGATCCCTGGAACCCAGCAAGAAGGACCCAGTTCCTACAAGTTGTTCTCTGACTGCCCACATGTGCCAAGATATACACACGGCTGCGCTCACACGTACCAACCCCCTCTCTTTCTCTCTCTTAGTTACTTTTCTGTTGCTGTGATGAAACTCCAAGACCAAAAGCAACTTACAGAAACAAGAGTTTGCCAGGCAGTGGTAGTGCACACTTTTAATCCCAACACTCGGGAGGCAGAGGCAGGCGGATCTCTGTGAGTTCAAGGCCAGCCTGGTCTACAGAGTGAGTTCCAGGATAGCCAGAGCTGTTACACAGAGAAACCCTGTCTCAAAAAACCAAAAAAGAGGCAAGAGTTTATTTTGGCTTAAAGTTCCAGAGGGAGAGTCTGGTGGTGCTGGAGGCATTGCACCAGGCTCAGGAGGTCGGCTGATCCCATTTTATCCACATCCAGGAAGCAGAGGAGAGCAAGAAGCGGAGTGGCTATTAACCCTGAAAGCCCACCTCTTGTGACTCACTTCTTCCAGCAAGGCTGTATCTCCTAAAGGTTCTGTGCTTCCCTGAACAGTGCAGCTGGTGAGCTGAGACCAAGTATGGGAGACATTTTCATCCAAACCACCCAACATGCACACACACACACACACACACACACACACACACACACACACACGTGTGCACATAAAATCCAAATGTAATTTTCTTAAGTTGTGATTTTCCCATAAGCAGTTCAGAGCCACATACTTGTAGCCTGAATTGTATCTCCGCCCCCCTCCCCCTTTTAAGACAGTTTAGCTGTGTAGCCCTGGCTGGCCTGGAACTCCCTCTATAGACCAGACTGGCCTGGAATTCAGAGATCTGCCTGCCTCTGCCTTCTGGATGCTGAGATTAACAGCACAGATGTGCCGCCACTCCCCAGCTGGAGTTACATTTTGTCCATGGCTATGACAAAAGTGAGCTCAGAAATAGAAGCTAAGATCCAATCACGGGGCTGCCTCTGAGGGGTCTCACTTGTTCTTCTAAATGAATCCCTCAGCACTTTCAAAGTAGTTTGTCTTCTTGAATTCCATAGGAATTCAGCCTTTGACCCAAGGCTTCAAGTGCCTTGTTTAAAAAACATACAAGCAAACAAAAAAACCAACTTGGGGGCTGGGGATAAAGCTTAATAGTAAAGTGCTTGACCAGTGTGAGTGAGGCCCCAGAGTCAGGCCTCAGGACTACCAGACTACAACAACATTTTAAACTACTATCACATTAATAGTAATTATAGTGTGTGGCTCCACACTGATCTTCTTAGGTGACAGTACCAGGAAGGAGCTAGAGCAGAGGCTGAAGAGAGGGAAGGGAGAGACCAGTTTGGCTGTTAGATGCCTTCTCTCATCACAGAGCTAAGGGAACCCTCTCTTGAACTGCAGCTTGTACTCCATTAGTCCCCCACTCTGGGAGATGGCGCATTCATTAGTCACTGGCCCTACAGTATTGAAAAGAACTGTCTCCATGGTTCAGCAGACAAGAACACTGGAAAGAAATGGCCAGTTCTTACAACGCTCTTGCCCAGTGTTGGAACACTAGGTCCCCACTTGGTGGTACTGTTTAGAAAGGCTGTGGAATTGGTGGGAGCCAGTTGTTGGGGACAGGTCTTAGGGATTATTTATTGCCCAGCACCAGTTCTGGCCTAATCTCACAAGCAATTGTCTTGGCTGGAGAGATGGCTCAGTAGTTAAGAGCCATCTGGCTGCCCTTGCAGAGGATCCTTTCCCTGCACCCACATAGTATCTGGCCTCTGCAGGCACTTCACACACGTAGTACACAGACATACATGCAGGTAAAACACCTGTACACATAGAATAGAAGATAAATAAATCTTAAAAAAAAAAAGGCAATAAAACCCCAGGAGCTGCCCCATGTTTTCACTGCTGTGGGGCTACCCGTGCCATGTCTCACCATCCTAGACCATACATGCTCTGACACTGAGCCAAACTAGCAATAAGAAAAGCAGCTAATAATGCCTCTGACATTCTGCTTTCAGCATGTGCCCAGCCTTCAGGGTAGCAGGGCACACAAACAGAACTGCTTTCTTTGAACCCAAAACTGCTTTATTTGGTTCTGCTTAATGTGGGCGACATTTTAAGACTGAACTTTACAAAAATAGAAAGGAAGGAAGGAAGAAAAGGGGAATACTTATCTAAAATATAAACAGCATATCACCAAAGAACAAGAGTTAGGTCCTGATGCGTAACTCGCACTTAGTCCCTGGGAGCTGGCCCAGCCTCACCCACACCTTTCTTTAAGTCTTTAAGATTCAGAGGAGCCCTGACCCCGTCCCAGTCCCACGTTTTCATCCTCTTACAGATGAGAATAAAGAACCTTTTCCACTCAGGTTCGGGTGCCGCTTTTTGTCTGGACTGCAGTGGTGACAGGTGGAGGGAGGTCAGAAGAATGGGGAACTGTACTCAGCAGGCCGGCTTGTGCTCCATTTTTAGGCTTCTAAGGCTCAGTTTTGGACAGCCACATGGGTGGTAGTTTGCCAAAGCCGGCCTTCCATTCCTTTCTGGTGTTACCTTTGCCTTTTACTCAAATACAGTAGTTTCCCAGCATCCACACTGCGTGCATTCCATGTTGGGATGGTACTAACCAAACTGAAACCTTTGCCAACGCAGTTGCTTCCTTCAGACTAAATTGGCTTAGCCTCCCTGTCTTGGTTACAGTTCATTCTGTTGCCTCCTGATATATTTTCCTTCCATGCCACACAAAAGAAAGAAGAAAAGAGGGTGTTGGCACCTGCATGTGCTGCTCCTGATGCACAAGATTTCCACTCTTGTTCTCTGAATAAACTGCATCTTCGCACCTCTAGGTTTGCACATACAGCTGCTTTGCCAGGAACACCCAGCTCTGTTACTTGTTCCCTGCTTGGCACAAACACATGAGACAAGGGAAAGGGGAGAGAGGTGGAGAGTGCTCTTTAGGATCCCAAGGCACCTACCTGGGGCTGGGTAGACTGCCTGGTACCTCACAAGCACTTGGTAGATGGAACCCAAGGCCGCTGCAAAACATTTTATGTGCCCACTTGTGGTTCAGAAGGGAGCATGTGAAAAGAGCCCAGAGATCTGCCCTCTGCTGCCCTTGAAGGAGAAGCCAGGGCCTCATCATTGGAAACATCTTTAAAGGTATTGAAAATGCCATCATCATAAACCGTTAGCTGGTGTGGGTGAACTGTTTTAAGTATTGTAGGTGCCTGAGTGACTAGTCAGGCATCTCCCCTCTGGGCTGAGATCTAAGAAGCTAGGATGCTGACTAGATAAACATCATACCAAGTTTTCAGAGTTCCATGAAACTGAAAGATGCCATATCCTAAATGATTAGTGATCTGAGCAGCGATGTAAGCAGGGTATGCTAGAAGTTTCAGTGCGCCGTGTGTGTGTGTGTGTGTGTGTGGGGGGGGGGTGTTAGGGAGCTTGTTTCAAGCATAGTGGTATTGCTACCATTTTTGGTGCATTTTAAAAGTCATTTCAGAAAGCTGAACTGGGATAAAATAAACACAATTTTCTTTCTTTTTTTTCTGTGTGCATGCGTGTGCATTAGTCTCAGCAATCAACTTGACATGGTCTGGAATCACCTGAGAGGTGGGCATCTGGGCATGCTTATCTTAAGTTCACTGAAGTAGGAAGAGCTACCCACTGTAGGCTGTACCACCATCTCTGACTGGGATCCTGGATTATAGGGAAAGTGAGCTGTGTTTAGCATTCATTGCTTTCTTACCTTAACTGCAAACACAGTGTAACCAGTTGCTCCTTTTTTCTTAACTTCCCCATCATGGTGGACTATACTTTGAACTTAGACAAAGTAAAGCCTTCCTTAAATTGCTTTTGTTAATCTTTTGTAATAACAGAAAAGTAACTAAGACAGTATATGTGCCTGCATACACAGGCAGGTGTACGTACATGGATATAGAGGCCAGAGGTTGATATCGGGCATTTCCTCCCTCCGCCTTAATTTTTGAGGCAGGGTATCTCACTAAATCTGGAGCTCACCAACTCAACCAAACTGGCTGTTTATCAAGCTCCAGGGAAATGCCTGCCTTCCCCCACTTCAGCACTGAGATTATGTGTCCCTAAACCCAGCCTTCATGTGGGTACTGGGGATCTAAATCAGGTCCTAAGTCTGCATGACAAGCACCATGAACCTAAGTTTTCTATAACCTATTCCCACAGTCGTCACTAGATGGCACCCTTGTGTTAATAAAATACCTCTTACTGGTCTACCGGAGGTCTTTTCTAATAAAAATGTATAGAGGTGAACCACTAGCTGAAGCTAAGGTGTGAGTTAACCAGAGAAAGGGGATATTGATGTTTTTCTGTTGCTGCCTCTTGAGTTAATCATTATGATGGAGATAATGAAAAACTGGAACTTTATGTGTTATCTGGGAGTTCATTATTCAGTATTTCTTCACTGTATCTTTTAAGCTGAGCATGAGTTTGGTTTGTCTATGAAAGCAGATGTTCCACTTCAGAAATTCCCAGTGAGACAAGTTTGTGGTGGTCAAGAAAACGTTCCATTTATAGTCTTAGCTTCAGAAGCCAGATCAGACCAGTGAAGGTGGAAACACTGTGTAGTGACCAAAATGAGACATGTAACATCTGTTGAACTTCACAGAGAAGGTGTGAATCATCTTCCAGAAAAAGAATTATTCAGGGTCAGCAAGATGGTTTAGTGAGTAAAGGCCCTTGCCACAAAGCCTGACCTGGGTTCAGTCCGTGGAACTCACAGATTTCCAAAAGTTGTCCCCTGACTTCCACATGGGTGCTATGGCATGCACCCCCTCATCCCAAAAGAAATTGTTGTTTAATTTCATTTATTTTTATTTTATTTATTTATTTTTGTTTTTCGAGACAGGGTTTCCCTGTGTTGTTTTGGTGCCTGTCCTGGATCTCGCTCTGTAGACCAGGCTGGACTCGAACTCACAGAGATCCGCCTGGCTCTGCCTCCCAAATGCTGGGATTAAAGGCGTGCACCACTGCCGCCCGGCAAACATTGTTATTTAAATTGTTTAAGTTATTTTTTGTGTAGTTCTGTGACAGCTGAGTGGATAAATAATGAAGTGAAGGGAGTATATTGTTTCAGCGATGCTAGGGATGTGCCTACCTTTGCTACACTGACCTGACCTGGATTATGATGATAATTATATTCTTGACACTTTGGTTGTAAGCCTTGCCTTTAACTACTGCGCCATCTCTCCAGCCTACTTCATTATAATTCTTGACTCAATAATGATAAACCTTTTCTCAACTCAGTTTTACTGCCCAAATAATTTTGAATAATGTATACTTCTTCATTTATACTATCTGGATATAAAATTCAGTATATATTCTCTTTTTTAAAAGCTGTTCTGTTTCGTTGCTTATATTCTTTGTCCATTTGGCCTGTTAAAATTTCCTAGGATTATCAGTGTATATCTTCCCTACAATCTTCTGTGGCTTTTGTTTTAGCAAAAATGGTTGCTATGGGTCATGTATGGTTTCTCTTGCCTGTAGTCTCAGCACTCAGTGGCCAAGGTAGGAAGATTGCCATGAGTTTGAGGCCAACCAGGACTTCATGTCTCAAAAACAAAAGTGTCTATTAATAGCTGTTGAATAGTTATTTCTAATTGCTATACCTTTGTTGTGAAGTATGGCTTTTCACAATTAAAAAAGTGTGTTCTGGGGCTGAAGAGATGGCTCAGAGGTTAAGAGTGCTTGCTGCTCATATGAGGACTGGATTTCGGATCCCAGGACCCATGCTTGGTGACTCACAAACACCTGTAACTCTGGCTCCAAGGGATCCAGTGCCTCTTCTTGCTTCTGTGGGTAACAGTGCACACATGAACATACAGCCTCTGTCCTGATTGTCTTCTGTCAACTTGACACACAAGCTAGAGTTATCTGGGAAGTGGAACCTCAGTTGAGAAAATGCCTCCGTCAGTTTGGAATGTAGTTAATCTGTAAGGCATTTTCTTGGTTAGTGATTGATAATGGAAAGGCTAGCTAGGTGGTCCTGGGTGGTATAAGAAAGCAGACTGAGCAAGCCAGTAAGTAGCATTCCTCTGAGGTCTCATCTTCAGTTCCTTCCTCCAGGTTCCTACCCTCTTTGAATTTCTACCCTGATTCCCTCTGTGATGCACTGTGATCTGGGGATCTTTTCTCCCAAGTTTCTTTTGATTGTAGGCTTTTGTCACAGCAATAGATACTAAAGTAGAACATACATAGATAAACATATATAATAAAATGTATCTAAATACCATCTGTCTGGTCTCTTGTCTCTGTCTCTCTGTCCCTCTGTCTCTCTGTCTCTGTCTCTGTCTCTCTCTCTCTCTCTCTCTCTCTCACACACACACACACACACACACACACAGATTGAACCCAAGGCTTCACACATGTAAGCAAGTGCTCTACAATGGACTATATCCCCATTTATACTTTCATTTTTAGCAGGGTCTTACTAAATTGTTCTGCCTGGCCTTCTACATGTGATCATCCTGGCTCAGCATCCAGTTTAGAGTGGAGGCATGTACCACCACAGATGGTGAAATTAACTGCTGTTTTTCCCCCTCATTCTACTTTGTCTGATAGGATCTTAACCTACACTTTGTTTGTATTTGCCCAATATCCTTGTTCATTTTTGTGCCCCTTTAAGTCACTTTTGTATTAATACAAGGTTGAGTCTTGCTGTGGGATGTTCTGTATGGCAAATGTGTTGCTAATAAAACACTGATTGGCCAGTGGCTAGGCAGGAAGTATAGGCGGGACTAACAGAGAGGAGAAAAGAGCAGGAAGGTGGAAGGAGACACTGCCAGCCACCGCCAGGACAAACAGCATGTAAAGATGCCAGTAAGCCACGAGCCATGTGGCAATGTATAGATTTATAGAAATGGATTAATTTAAGACATAAGAACAGTTAGCAAGAAGTCTGCCACGGCCATACAGTTTGTAAGCAATATAAGTCTCTGTGTTTACTTGGTTGGGTCTGAGCGGCCTTGGGACTGGCAGGTGAGATAGATTTGTCCTGACTGTGGGCCAGGCAGGAAAACTCTAGCAACAGAGTCTTCTTTTGTAAGTCATTTAAAAACCTCTTGATAAATAAATTGAGCCCATTTATAGTTGCTGATATGACAAGTGCAGTTTTGTTTTTGTTTTTCTTGCTCTGCCAGTTTTAAAATATCTTTTATTTTTTCTTTGGCAGTTTCATACATGTATACTATGTATCTTTATCATATCCACTCCCAACTCCACCAGGGTACCCGCCATGTGTCCCCCTCCACTTCATGTCATCTCCTGTTGTTTTGTTTGTAACCCAGTTTGTTCCATACTGAAATGTTAACTGCTGTTGTTGGCTTGTTCTCATTCAGGTCTTGTGCAGGTAAGAATGCAGTGAGTCCATGAGTGCAATAGCCATGTCGTGTCCAGAGCCAGCATTGCATGCTGCTGCTTCTCATCTAGTCTTAGATTCTTTCCGCCCCTTCTTCCTTGACATTCCCTGAGGCTTATCAGAAGTTGGTATAGATGTCCAGCTTTCTCAGCACTTGGACCAGTTAGTTTTATGTGAGTCAGCTGCTGCCCCTTGCAGAAGTTGCTTCTCTGACCAGGTTGAGAGCAGCACTAGTCTATGGATGTAAACATAAATATTTAGAAGGCAGTTTGACAACATGACCGTGTAACAAAGCAACAGTAGTAGATTCCTTCCTAGAGCCTGTGAGTTTTTCATCGGGTTTACACTCGGCATGAATTCTCTCCTGTGGAACAGGCCTCAAACCCAGAAAGTAATTTGTTACTCTGATAACCTTCATGCCCTACTGCACCAGTGGACACATCATACCTGGCATGATGATATGGTAGCATTCAGGGTTAACCATTAGGTGATATCATTGGTGACCCTTCTGCCCCTGTGTGGGCCCTTCCTACAGTAGAAAAGCTAGCCAGCAGTGTGGAAGTTTTCGGGTCAGTTCCAGTTGGATTTCTGTATGTCCTGCAGCCCAAGTGTGTTGTGTCTTCAGCAATAGGGTCTTCCCATCTTATGGTGAGCAACTAAGGGCAGTGGCAGTAGCCTGTATTCTTTTGGAGATCTCTGTCAGTTTTTGTTACATTTCTGCATCCACTCCACTCTATTTCTGTTTACTAACCTGGTGTGTTTTCTTACTCATTTAGGAATTTAGAATTTTTTCCTTTTCCTAGTGATGATCTTTGGATTTGTGCCCTTTTCAGTGTCCTCAGCCCTCCATTGTCTTAGTTCATCTTTCACTCTCTAGCTTGTCCACCTTTAAAGCTGTTCGCTGTCTCCACTTGTTGCCTACACAATACTTAGGATGCTTTCCTGTTTCCCTTCACCTTCTCCCATTTTCAGAATTGCATCGTTTACTTTCTGAGGACGTACACACATTTGTATGTTCTTCTGCCCTAAGTGTTAGTCTTTATTCTACACACGTTAAATGCCCACTGTCCGGCCTTTGCTCCAATCTGCCCATCAGCTTCTAGTGGAGTAGAGCTTCCTTGGTAGTGTTGGGAGTTTTGACGGACTGAGGCTCTTACCTTACTCCCCAGCTGATAGAATTGCTTATTACTGTTTCCTGGATGCTGGTGAAGACAAGACTCTCTCACCAGGGACAAAGGACTTTATTACTTATGAAAAAGCAGTAACCAAAGCTCCGTGTTCATTTGCAGTGGTTCTTTATGTTTCTCACATCCCATGTAAGTTCATATGAATGCCTATATGACAGTGGTTTGTGTCCTAGAAGAATGGAGAACTTAGGAAATCTTCTGCATTTAGTAGGTAGAGGCTCTTTAGGGGAGTGCTCCCTCATCTCCCAAGGTTGCTTCCTGAAAACAACCCCCCAGGGACTCACCTGGGTAGAGTGAGGTTGTCTCAAATGAATACAACAGTGAGCCTGGCTCTGCAGTAAGACTACTGGGACTCTGCAAGTACAAGGACATTCGGGGTCTGCCTGATTGTCTTTCCTAGAAAGCTTTTCAAAAAGGACTTGAGGCAGTTTCCCCTGAGTTCAGACTTGTAATGGGCATTCTTCCTAGTCTTTTCTAGATCAAATACTCCACCCTCTCTTCCCTTGAATTTGTTGAAAAGGCAACTGTGTGTGGGAGTGTGTGTGCACACATACATGCATGCAGGTATCCATGGAGGCCAGAAAAGGACATTGGATCCCTGGAGTTGGAGTTAGAGGCAATTGTGAGCCACCAGACATGGGTGCTGGGAACTGAACTCAGGTCCTCTGCAAGAGCATTTTGCACTTTTAACCCCTCAGCCATCTCTCCAGCCCTGTCTTTTTAAAATCATAAAACATGTGGTTGTGTGTATGTGAAAGATGGGGGGCATGGGTACGACTGTTTTCCTAGAATGTGGTTCAGAGTTGAGAATACTAGCACAGTTTTTTGTTTGTTTCGAGACAGGATCTCATGTATCCCAGGCTGGCCTTGAACTCCCTACATAGTCTAGGATGACCTTTAACTTCTGGTCCCCTTGCCTGTATCTCCAGAATGTTAGTATACCAGGCACACAGCACCAAGCCCTGTTTTTGTGGTACTGAGGATGAAGCCCAGCACTTCATGCACGCTAGGCAAGCACTGAGCTGCATCCCAGCCCCTAGCACTCAGCAGATTCTAGCAATGTATATGTAGATTTGTGCTGCCTTTTTCTAGAAGGTGTTGCTGGATTATAGTTAAAACATGTACTTTTGTTTTGCGGTTTCTTTTTCAGTGACTTCAAATGCATGTGTTCTGCTCAACTTCACCTGCCTGCTCTTTCAGTTCTCTCTTTTATCCTTTGGATTTGTTCTCTTCAATCTCCTGAGTGTCCTTTGTTAAGTGTTCATTTGAACTGTTCTCCTTTGGGCATGTTGACACTTAAGACTTCATCTCCACAGCTTAGTTTTTCCTTACTCACTTTTTATTGCACTTCTGGTCGCTTTTGTCTGTTTTTAATCTCGGCTTTTGAAATTCTGATTTAACAGTTTTTAGGTCACAAATGTTTATCTAAAGGTCCTTGGTTTTGTTTGGAATACTGTTAGTCTCCTTTTGGTTGTTTTTGGGGGCATTTTTGATTGACTTGTGGGGTGAGAGTGTGGGTGGGTGGTGTCTTGCTTGAGGTTGGCTAGGGGTGGGGGTTAAGGGCTGAATGTTTAGGCCTCCCTTGTGTTACAGGCTCCAACACTTGCTGCCCCCTCTCCTTCACCTGTCGCTAGAGGGCGCCTCTGGCTTCCTTTTACCCACCACTTTCCAGTGGTGTAGTCAGTCCTCTTCAGACTTCAGATCGCTGCTCCTGGGGGCTGAAAGCGTCCCTGTGGTTGGTTCTGCAGTTAAGAGGTGTTCTTCTACAAAAGACATATTGTCTCCTTCAGAGGTGATTTAAGTCCAGTTCCGGCCCTCTCACTGCTCCTCCTCCTTCATACATTTCCAAGTTCTCTTTTTACAGAGATTCGCAGTGGAAGCTCCAGGTAGCTGTGCTGGAATTGAGGTCTTTTGTTTTCCACCTTAGGAGTGATTGGAGCCTATACTAACCCATATCTGTTAGCTGTGCTAGGAGGATGGGTTTGTATGCTTTTATTGGTTGTTGATCTTTGTGCATTGAGAAGGTTTATGGTATTCAGTTGTATAGATGTGTTGTAGTTTAGATTAGTTAGTGGTTTGTTTTGTTTTTTTGCCAACGCTGTGTTTATTGACTCTGTAGGTAGGTTTTCTTGGTCTTTTTGTTTTGTGGTACTGGGGATTAGAACCAGGGTCTTGCACATTGTAGATTATAACTATACCTGTAGTTGTATCTTTGCACAGTTATATCAGTCTCTGTGGATAACTCCTGGACACAGGTCAAGAGTAATGTCATTTTGAGGCTTTTCCTAGTTCACATTCTCCAGTTGACCTAGAGTAGACCCGTCAGTATCTAGAGTTTATGCTGGTGATGGGAGCTGTGCTGACAGTCAGTTGAGGATGCATAAAACAAGACCCCAGCTCACTCCTAAATCTAGGAGACATGTGAAACAGACACATGCAGTGGGCACAGAAAGGGGCCCCAGAGCTGCTTGGGACATTTTCCACTATAAAGTCTCCTCTCTCAACACTATTCCTTGCAAACTTCAGTGGGTACCGGACCCTCCCAAAGTCAGCACTGTGGACTCACCTAAGGTGAGGCCATTCACTTGTGTAACCCAGTTCTCATCGTATGGCTTCAGCCACTGCTCCTGTCCTGAGACTTTCTCCCTGAGTTTCTCAAATGTCGGTGTTCCCTGGACTTTGGTCCTCAGTCATCATCTTCTGACATAGTCTTCCAGTGTGACCTCACCATTCCTTCTCTGTGGATCAGTGGCTCCATGTCATCACTTCCGGGTCACATCTTGGTTCTGCTCTTGCTCATTCTACAGATACCATAAACTCATCTTGCCCAGAACCTCCCTCAATCATTTTACCCTGACCTCTTTTTCTCCTGTTCTCTGGGTCTACTGTGACCCTACCCATTTCTAACTAGTTCTCAGTCAGAAAGCTTGAGTCAGTCTTTGCCTTTCCCACCATCTGCCCCCTGCTTTTCTCTCTGCCTCTTTCCTTCAGAGAGCTTTGTTTCTTTGTCCATATTTTTATCCTTTTTCAAAAAGACTCTTTTGGGGAATTGGTAAGAGGGCTCAGCAATTAAAGCTGCTCGTTACACAGTCTGGTGACCTGAGTTGGATGTTCAGAGCCCACATAAAGGTAGTAGGAAAGAACCAACTCCACTGAGTCAACATTGTTCTTTTTGTGTGTTATGGCACATGTGAGTGTGCACATACATACACAGTAATAACGACTTTTAAGAATGCTGTTTGATCTCATGTCTGCTTTAACAACAACAAAACTCTCTATACTTTTTCTTCCTTGCCTTTTTCTTTCTCTGTTTCTTCAATCTTGCACATTTTTTCTGTTCCTCTTTTTTCTGCTTGCATCCTCACATGTCTAGTCCATATTCCCTGCCCTCAGACTTTCTCCAGTCTCCTCCTGGCACCAGTGTGCTTGTGACCTGTTCTTTAGAGAGCTTGATTTCAGATGGGCAGCCAAACTCAAAAGCCTGGCTCAGAGAGGATGAGACCATCAAGTACAGGATGCTTTAGCGGAGAAACAACACACTGCCCTCCCTTTCCTTCTCAACCTGATAGACCAGCCGGTCTGTGGAGGATGTAGGAGTTCCCAGGTGACAGTTCTGAGACACTTTGAAGACCACATCTGTAACTTTGGGACAGAGAACCCTCCCAGGAAGAGGGAGCCTAAAAGCTGACAGAAGATTCCTGAATGATTAGGAATGGGGGCTTCAAAGGAATGTCAATCAGTGAGCAACAGTTAATCTTGCTGTTTTTCATGGCAGCTCTTCACAGCCTTCCAAAGATGTAGCTCGTCTTTAGTTCTTACACAGTTGTAGGTTTGAGAAACATGACTAATATTCCAGGAGGCAGTTGAGTTGAATAATGTGTTTTGAATTCCTAAGTTGTTCTATTAATGACAGCTGCTCAGAAAGGAACCAAGGGTCTATAAATAATGGCAGATTAGCACCTTGAATAGACTGTCGGGAATCAAGTAGACAGCTTATTCTTATAGATCTTTGGAGGTAGACTACATTGCTTCTTTATTGATGTAGATGAAAAGAAAAAAGGGGTATGTGAAATTTTAGAGCAAAATAATCATTCAATTTTTTATACATTCCTGGTGTTGTGTTTTGCTTTGCTTTGTTTTCTGTTACAGATTGAATCCAGGGCCTTTGTGCATGCTGACTACATGATCTACCATTGAGCTATACCCTGCAGCCCTTGTTTAATTTTTAATAGAGTAGAATTTCAAAAATTAATTAGTTCAGTTCATTATGCTTTTGAAGGGGCATAAGGGATTTGTTGTTCCTTCTGAATTGATCAAAATGGATATTGCTTCCAGGGAATGGGCAGAACCATGAAGTCATTAATTACACAATTGACAGCTAATCTAAATGACTTGAGATTCGAAAGAGGATTCTGAAGAAAGTGTCTGGAGTAGTCCTTTTGTTTAGTAGTAGTTTTCTATTCTTGTGTTCAAAGTTAACCCTCAAATCATCACTTACAACAGTATGTGCTTGCACTCTTGTGCCATGGAACTTCACAAGCAACTTGGCTGGGTAGTTCTAGCTGTGACCTATCATTTCAGTCAAGGTTTTGCTGAGAGTGGCAGTCATTTGGATCCTGGAGCAGAACTGAAGGGTGGCTGATAGCAGGAAGTCTTTCTTTCACTGCTTGGCCTCTCCAGAGAGGACTCCTGGAGTCTCTCTCAAGACCTGATAGTGTGGGAGCCAGTGGCCTCTGTGATGTAGGCTATCAAATCACATACTGTTGGTTCTGCTTTTTTCTTTGATGAAAGCATGTTACTAAGTGCACACTACAGTCGAGGGGGGAATTAAATTCTACATCTGAAGGAGAGAAGTATCAGAGAATTTGTGGACATACTTTAATATCAGTTTTGACTTGTGTTTTTCGTCCCTGTGCTGGAGTTGAGCTTGAGGCATAGAGTGCCCTTAGTAAATGATGGCTTCTGGTGGTGCTAGTGTAAGCGACAGTGTGGCCTGGTTGTGACTTTTTCTCCTTGTATGCTCTAAAGTCATGCTCGGGCTACACTTCTCACCCAGTGCAGTCTTCTGTGTTTTGTCTTGAAAGGTCCTTTAGGAACACATGGCAGAAGCTAAATGCAGTGATGACTTGCCAGAGTCCATCTGGAATGGGCGTACACGAGAGCCCAGGAGCATGCGCTGAACGCTGCTCTTGGACCAGTGGGCTGTGCTCATTGCTCTTCAGATTGATTCCCATACTCAGAACACACATTTATTAAACGCCTTTTTTTTCTTTCTTTTTTTTTTTTTTTTTTTTTGTATTTCAAAAAGATCTTGATTTTATTTTGTGATCGGTGTGAAACTGCCTCATTTTCAGTGCGGGTGACTCTCCTTCCCAGGAAACAAAAATTGCAGAATGGGGTCTTTTATAACATTATGGCCTCCACGAGGCCCTAGGAAAACCCCACACAGTTCTGGGTTATTAAATGCCTTTGAGTTCAAAGTGTGCTTTTAGCTCTGGTGCTTATTTCCTGTCCTATTTTTGTTGTTGTGAGATTTGTATCTGACTTGCTTAGGTAATAAAGTATAGTGCTTATGAGTAGAATGTTTTTCCTTAAAATAATCTGTGCAGAAGGAGGGGACACCTCACACTTGCAAAGAAAATGGTATTAAAGGCAAGCCCCTTTCAGCAGCTCAGTTCTTTGACTCAGTACCGCATTTCTATCGTCTGGGTCTTGGCCTGGAAGTGGGCTGCCACATTCTTGGTTCCAGAAAGATGTTTCTAAGTGCTCCTTGTGAATACCACACATCAGGATTGTAAAAGGAAGTGGGTTTCAGTCTTTTTGGATATAAAATATTAGTGATCTTTTAAAGATAATGAACTCTTTTATAGATGGTTCTGAAAAGCGTTTATCTGAAAGAAAAAAAATCCACTAGATTTCCTGTGTGTTCTTTCCTGGTGATGCTATTTGTTTTGTGTGCAGAGAGTGTATAACTGAAGTAGCCTCTGGTGGAAAGCCACTGTTGACTCTGATCTAGTTTGACATTTTGAATCCCCTCAGTTCCTTGGAGCTCATTTCCCAGCTATACATGGATAGGGGTATTACATTTATCTACGCTAGCCAGATACTACTGTGGATTTAACCAAACAGGGATTTGTTTTGCCAAGGTAGAAAGTCTGTCTTTCTACTCTCTCATCCTCAGTGTGCGGCTTCTGTCTTTGTGTTGTGGTCCTGCAGTTACAACAGTGGCAATTTATGTGGTGTCGTAGTCATACCACAGGCACAAAGTGCCTGCACAAACGAAGCTTTACATGACTTCCTCAAGGCACAAGGATTCCAAGGAAGCTAGTGTGTCAGCAGTGCCCCAAACCAGTGTTGTGATGTGGGGAAGGGGAGGCACAAAGGGTAAGCAATCAGAATTTCCTGCTGCAAAGGGTTTGGATTATTACTAAAGGTGTGAGTTCACAGCAATACAGCAGCCATGTGGTCATAGAATATAGTGGTGGGGTAATACTTAATATGAATGATTAATCTTTTTATTTGCCAGCCTTAATTGAAAAGCAAAGAACACTGATTTGCCTTTAGGCAGCATACATGGTTATAAATCACAGTAATGACCTGTGTACAATCTCATCTTCCTCCCAGCAAAGTCCTCATTTAGTATAAGGAGCAGTTAATAAAGTCTTTCACATTTTTTTATATGTGTTTGAGTTTTTTTGGTTGTTGTTGTTGTTAAAGTGATTGTAAATCAGTTTATTACAACTGTTTTCATAGAAATTGTGCTCATTTTAATTAATTAATTTTTAATCAAGTTGTAACATTCTTAAAGGAGTAGGCTTTATTTCTAATATAAAATTAACATATACACATTGTTTTAAAAAATAAGCTAATACCAAAAATGTGAAGAATGTGAAAATCACCTTTCAGGGTGGTCAGCAAGCTGGCTCAGTAGATAATAGCCTGGAAGCCTGGTGATCCAAGTGCAAACCCTGGAACCCATGTAAAGGTGGAGGAAAAGAAGAGTTGTCCTCTGCTCTCCCCTAAAGTGCTATGGTACATAATAATAAGAATCATCCGTGATCCCATCGGTAAGAAATAGTTGGCACGGTTATCTCTGCATTTTATAATCACAGGAAACATATTTAAAATTATTTGTGAACATAGTTCAATATGAATAAATATATTAGCTATACTAGCTCTTGACTCAAAAAGTTAAGGAAACCTTGGCTAAATAAATAACTCTATTTCAACTCCATTTAAAAGTAAATATAAGTTAGTATTTGATTTCCATTAGTCATAGCTGAAAAATGTTAAAGTGGCATTTCTGCCAAGTTTGACATTAATAAAGTCTTACTGACTTTGATTTATCTTGTAACAAAAAGTTAGAGCTTCTGCTCTGAGCCTAGGATTTTTTTGTTCTTCCCTAAGGCCATTTATTTATTCTGGAGGAGCCACCACTGAAGTATTATCAGAACCAGGGCAGATGATTGATGGGCAATACACTCTTTCTTGCAGTGACCATTTCAGGCTCTGTGTGGGTGGGTCTTTTGTACCTGAACACTCGTTTGCCTATCGTTTTCAAGCTGCAGATACATTCCACCTCTCCAGTTAAAATTAGCCAAGGAATTGTTAGGTTCGGGTTATAATTGCTTTCTCTTCTCTTCACTTTCCCAGCCTCTGCAGTACTTTGACAAGCTTCACTCCCCCTGCAAGCAGTGTTTGCCGTGTGTGTCTTTTATGTGCTGCCGACAGGCTCCTTCCATGTTCTATTGGCCTCCTACTCAGTGAACAACCCCCACCCCACCCCATGAGTGCAGCCAGGGGAAACAGAGCCGGCAGAGGCATTTGAACTGTGCATGTCTGCTGGATAGCCCTCAGAGACCCTTTCTCTTATTCTTCTTGCCTGTGCAGGCAAGTTAACCCCAAATTGTTCTCAGTACGTTGGTTGTGGGTTCAAGGTTCAAATAACCTGACTTCTACATTGATACAATCTAGAAATGATATAGTCTAGGGGTCTTGGTTGGGTTTGTTTTTTCTGCCAGTTAAGAATTAAAAGTCAGGAAAAATCTGATGCACAACAGGTAGCAGCAGAGAAGTCTCAGGACCACGGTAGAATCAGCAGTTAAAGAAAGGCGTTTTTTTGGAGGGGGGCGAGGAACTGTGCACACAGCAGACCACTGACAAAGGGAGGAAAAGACTCCCTGCAAAGCAGGTGGGGAGGGATGGGGAAGACAGACGAGGACACAGACAACCACCACGAGGACCACGACACAAAATTCCAGTCTTTTTTCCAAGCCTGGTGTTTTAAGCCTAATTTGGGGTTGGTCAGTTTGAAAAAAGCTAGGATGATTGATTGGCCCAGAATGTGTGACATGTCCTGAGCAGCCTTGAACTTGTTGAGCCAGCCCCTCAGCAGGGTCCCGCCCGTGGGAGATAAAAACGGACAAGGCCTTCCATTTAAGCTGTCAGGCTTTTGTCTCAAGTCAGGAGGGTGAGGAAGAAGCTGGCCATCTTGGAAATTTTGCCACCTTTATTACCTAGCCATGGCCCCTGTCTACCTGTCTACCAGGGAGTCTGCCTAACTTTTAGTCTTTTGACATCATAATACTGAAACTCATTTTGATAAAAAGAAAAAAAAATGACCATAAAGTCTGGATCTGGTCCATGTGCATGCCATTGTTATAACTACACTGACTACCGAGTGAATTCTGAGATTTTATTTCTTTAATATGATCACACATATACCATCTTTACAGTGATCTTCCATAAGTTTAATCTTTCAGTAGATAATTCACTTACATGGCACAGAATTCAAAAGTTTTAAGAGGACACGCAGGCAAGAGTCTCTACTCTGCCAGTGCCGCCCCCCCCCCCCTTTTTTTCCTTGTGACATAACAAATGGAGTAGATCAAAACAGAGCTCAGGGCTGTTTATGTAATGCTACTTACATAATAGTTCAACTGTCAATTTTATTTGGCTCTGACAGGTTTTTTTTTTTTTTTTTTTTGGTTTTTCGAGATAGATTTCTCTGTGTAGCTTTGCGCCTTTCCTGGATCTCGCTCTGTAGACCAGGCTGGCCTCAAACTCACAGAGATCTGCCTGCCTCTGCCTCCCGAGTGCTGGGATTAAAGGCGTGCCCCACCACTGCCTGGCTTGACAGTTTTATTTTTTAAAAAAATGAGGTGGTCTTGCTGGCAAAAATATATGAACCATCCATATAGCAAAACTGTAATCAATAGTCTGGTATAAACCCTTGTGTTCTGCACACCATAAAGATAATCAGATGGGAATGTGTTGGAATGCTGACTTTAATGGAGATTTGAGTAAGCTACCATGACTTAGAACTGGCTTTCCGTGTACTCCTAGTATTGTTATGGCTTCACCTCTTTCAGAATGGTATTCTAGTCTGTCATGTTCAGAAACACTGGAGACTCATGTCATGTGTTTCATGTCTGTTTTGCTCTTCTTCAGAGGTTAGACAATGATAGCAGAGACCACCCCCAGAGTAAACAAGTGGGGGAAAGCTGCTCTTTGACAGAGCCTTCGAACGGCTCCTCCTTCCTTTCAGAAGACACTGAGTCCTGTACTAAAGTCTACTTCTACTCCAAGAGGTCTGAGAATGGAGACAGACAGCCTGACAATAATGTGGAAAGGGTCACTTTTAATATTAATGTGAAAACGGATCTGCCCTAAACATTTCCCCAGGAAAAATTAGTATTCCAAGATGCACCACACATCCTGTGGCTGTGTTCTTTAAGGCAGAATTGCTTCTATAAGGGAAAATGCCTTAGGTTACTCTTGGCTCACAGTGTGACTTAGTGACCACACTGTCTCTTCTTCTGTCTTTTGAATGTCACATGAAGTGATTGCATTTAGGGCTATCCGTATGAAAATCTGACTTGGAGAGCTAGATAGACTTTGGGTGAGATGAGGTCCCTCACTCTGGTGTACACAGTCATACAGTGAACAGCTCTGTGGAGTTGCCTCTGGCTTGAGTTTGAACAGTTTGAATGTTACATTTGGATTCTTTGTCACATCTTGAGGGTACACATGTCCCATTTGCACCTCTACGATTGAAGTGACTGTTCCAGTTTCTGAAGTGACAGCCTCAAATAAACCCCAAAGGGTACATATATGCTATAATTGTGCTGTTGATTTCTGCCTAAGATTCCACCAAATTTCTTTGGTCAAAACTCAATAGCATAAGTGTAGTTGTTTAAACTATACAGCAGTTGCTTTCTGGAGACTGTAGCCTTTATAGTTGCTGGGTGCTATAGCCTCAAGAGGCATGTCTGTCTGTCTGGAGTAGCCTACATTATCACATTCAAGCCCAGTGGTACCAGTCTGTCAGTCTGCTCTGCCTGCTCCCTGACTTCACACATTGTCTATCCATTCTTCATTCCGCCAGAAATACTTTTCTCTTTCACTGACATTACCTTGTATGCTAAGAGAAAGTATTGAAGAAAATTTCTGTGTTAAGATTAGAATTGGTTTAAATTCAGAATTATCTTTTTGTTAGTGGTAAATGTTTAATTTTCGTTAAGAATATTTTAATTTTGAAATTTAAGTCATGTTCTGTTGTAGAATTTTTTTTAAGATGTGTTACATTTGTTTGTGCTATGGAATGTGGTGATGTATTTGTAATCTAAGAAATAAAGCTTGCCTGAAGATCAGGGGACAGAGCCAGCCACAGAGGTCAGGCAGTGGTGGCACATACCTTTAATCCTAGCACTTGGGAGCAGAGGCAGAGATTTGTCTGGATTTCTGAGAGTTCAAGGCCACGCTGGGCTACATGAGATTAATCCAGTCTAAAAGAGAAACAGCCAGGCAGTGTTGGCACATACCTTTAATTTCAGCACTTGGGATTACACACCTTTAATCCCAGCACCAGGAAGGTTGAGACAGGAAGTGATATGGCTAGGCAAAGAAAGGAATATAAGGCGGGAGGAGACAGGAATTTGCTCTCTTGCAGAGGCTCTGGCAGGCTGAGGAGTTGGTGAGGTAAGAGGTGGTAGCTGTGGCCTGCTCTGCTTCTCTGATCTTTCAGCTTTTACCCTGATATCTGGCTCCAGGTTTTTATTATAAGACCATTTAGGAATTGTGCAACAATGGAACATTTGTTTAATGATGCAAAGATGTGTTGCATTTGTTTATGTTGCATTTGTTTAACTGTGAAGCTGTGTTACTTTGCCTGTCTAAAACACCTGATGTTCTAATAAAGAGCTGAATGACCAATAGCAAGGCAGGAGAAAGGATAAGTGGGGCTGATAGGCAGAGAGAATAAATAGGAGAAATCTGGGAGGAAAAGAAGAAAGAGCAAAAGAGAAGGAGAGGAAGATGCTAGGGGCCAGCCACCCAGCCAGCCATGGAGTAAGAGTGAAAGTAAGATATACAGAAATAAGAAAAGGAAAAAGCCCAGAGGCAAAAGGTAGGCAGGATAATTTAAAGTTAAGAAAAGCTGGAAAGAAACAAGTCAAGCTAAGGCTGAGCATTTATAAATTAAGAATAAGCCTCCATGAGTGATTTCTTTGGGAGCTGGGTGGTGAGCCCCCAAGAGCTAAAAGTTAAAAACCAAACAATTACATTTTGGTGCCCAACATGGGGCTAGAGTAAAAGAAAAACCAACAACAATGTTCCTTATAAAGAATTAAGGTAATGTGGGAAACTACAAAGAAAGTTTAGAATCAGATTAGGGTACAGCTCAGTGGCAGCACACCTAACGAATGTGCATGAAGTACCTGGATTTTTTTGCGTTTTGTTTTTGTGTTTTGAGACAGAGTCTCTGTGTAGCCTTGATGGCTTGGAACTCACTGGATAGATCAGGCTGTCTTTGAACTCACAGAACCTTTTGCTGTGTCTCTGTGTGTGTGTGTCTGTGTGTGTGTGTGTCTGTGTGTGTGTGTGTCAGTGTGTGTCACCCTGGATTTGACTGCTAGTACTGGCAGAAAAAAGAAAGAAAATAATTGTAAATTTTACTGGTAAATCTTCATTAATTTTAGATAACTATTCCAAAGAACATTCTTTTATCACATGGTAACATGGTGCAGGTGGTAGATAGATGGAATCTTCAAGATGGATAACCTTTATGCTCTAACGAAAAATCCTGTGTATTTGGGGTTTACCAAACTAAAGCTTCTTATCCCTTGAGAAGCTTACTAGAACACCCTCTAAGGAAGACTTCTGAGTTCTGTTTTGATTTACTTCACTTGGATGGATTTCCAATAGCTTGTGTTTCCTCAAAAAGCTTACATTGAATCAGCGTTGTGTGCCAGGGTCTTTCCTGTTCTTAACTTTTGCTTCCACACAGAATGACATCCTGGGTAGGTATAATACTCTTGAACATGCTTGCCCACTTAGTTGTGCCCATTCTCTTTGTTTGCTGCTGATGGTACCTTTAATCAGTATGCAGGTATGGTAGGGAGATCTGTGGTCTGGTTTCACTTGCTGGCATTTAGTGTATTCTCTGGTGCTGACTGCCTTTTGTACCGTGCATTGATCTGGTGACCATTACCATGTCCTTATGCCTTGATAGTTGTCTCCTCCCTGGCTTCCATTAGACATAATCACTGTCTACTCTATTCCCAACCCTGTCTTGCTTTTTCAGTATTTAGTCTTCAGTCTTGCCTTGCTCCTGTGTGGCCAGGCTACCAGCCTTCTCACCCAGCTTACCTGAGGACTGCTCTGGGCAGGAGGATTTCCAGGACTTCACCCTGCAGGACTAAATGACTCAGCAAAATCCTCATGTCTGCATAAATGGGCAGCTGATTGCCAGATCCCCTGTCTACAGGTTACACATACACAGAATGTGTCTTTTATTTGCTAGTGTTATGCTTCACAAGTTCTCTGCTCTTTCAACAAAACTTCCTTTCATTAGTTCTCAAATTATACCTTTGCCTAACTAAAGGATTGTGTTGCTGACAGCAACTTTTTTCTTTTTTCTTTGTTTTGTTTTGTTTTGAGACAAGAGTCTCACCATTTGCTCTGGTTGTCCTGGAACTAGCTTTGTAAACCAGGCTGACCCTGAACTCAGAAATCTGTCTGCCTCTGTCTCCAAGTGCTGGAATTATTAAAGGTATGTGCCACCAAACCTGGCCTGACAGTAGCTTTATTTACCTGTGATGTGACCACACCATTCTCTTATTCACAAATGCCAAGCACCCTCATTGCCTTGATGGAAAAAAATCTCAGAATTAGAGGTGTTTTAAAGAATGTCCCCTACATGCCGTGTTTAAGCTCATATAGGACTTTGTCTTCTGCTGTTGGAATCCCACCAAGAGAACAGAACCTGGCACAGAGTAGGTACTCTAGAAATACTTGTTAAATGACAATAGATTCCAGCAAATCTTTATTGGATGAATTTTAATCTGGCGTTTACTAACAAGATTGCAGAATCCCTGACACCTGAAAATAACAATCTGTGGTTTTCATTTTAAGATTCCATGCCATTGTGTTAAACAAGGGCACAAACACAGTGGGATTTGGTAGAGAAGTGGAAAAGAAAGGGCATCTAGTGGGCCTTATCTGTCCGTACGCTGACTGCACGGGATTCATGCTTCAGGTTTAACGTAAAGCTGTCTAGGTACCAGGGTGACTGAGTTATGCAGTTCTTACCATAGGAAAGGAGCAAGCATAAAGGTCTGAAGCAGATTTTCCATCCAGAGCTTTATGGAAGGGTCACAGAGAGTTAGGGTAAACATCACACTGTACAAGATCCTTCCAGGAAAGAGCATGGGGTTAACAGTTTCTTATGAAATGTACCTGATCACCACAAGCCTCACTCTGATGCAGATGCTTCAGAGATGAGGTGTTGTGGGCCGTCTGTGAGGCCTTCTGCTGTTTGTGGAGCTGGACTCCAAGGCTGACTTGGGTCTGGCAGCATCAGCCAGTCTTCCTTATAGAAAGGCCTCCTCTTCTTGCCTGTGTTTGGGGTGTAAACCAGTCCTGCCAGCCAGTGTGACTGCTCTAGTCTGCTCAGGCACAGTCAGTGAACTGACTGAAGCTTTTGACAGGATTGCCCCAGGTCTCCAGCATCGCCCCACTCTCCGCCCTCTCTCCACCTTTGTCCTGCATTCCGGCCTTCCTGGACCACCAAGATGACCCTCCTGCAGGAGCGTTATCTCTGTCTTTTACCATCAACAAAAGGCTGCAATGTCAAGTTCAAAGAAAACTCTTAATCCCCCAAACTCCAAAAGGCAGTGAAGATATCCAGAAATGACAGTCTTGGCCCATCTCAAGCTGGACTATAGAAGGATTTCTGGCAGTTAGATAAAATCCACATTCCTCGGGAACTTGTGAAATGGGTTTTCTGTCCACGAAAAGGAGTCATTTCCTTTCTCTCTGGAGAAGGGGCATATGGCTCCCCGTTGACATACCTGTGGCTCCTGTCATCACATCTGAGTCCATGCCTGCCTCCAGGCACTTCCAGTGCCTTTACACAAGTACCAGTTATACATTTCAAAGTCCATGCTAGCATCCTGGATGGACACACACACACACACACACACACACACACACACACACACACTGCCCACTTCTACCCTAAACTCTCAGGCCTGCTCCAGCTCACAGGCTTCCCTCGCCCAGGTACTCATCTTCCTTAGAACCCTACTACTCTCCCTATTCCCCCTCTTGCTATTACTAGTCCTGCTTCCCTAACCCTGGCCATGTCCAGTCTGTTTCTCTTTCTCTCTGCTCTGGACAGGTCCAGGTGCCTCTGGGTGTTCTCTCTGTCTTAGTCACAATAAAAACCTTCCCCCACCAGGAGGTGGTGGCGCATGCCTTTAATCCTAGCACTCAGGAGGCAGAGGCAGGCAGATCTCTGTGAGTTCAAGGCCAGTTTGGGACTACAGAGTGAGTTCCAGGACAGGCACCAAAGCTACACAGAGAAACCCTGTCTTGAAAAACCAAAAAAAAAAAAAAAATCCCCCAATGGAGGCGCCATTCCAGCACTTTCTTTGCTACACCCCTTTGCATGCAGTTTTTGTGTTAGCTTGGCACAAGCTAGTATCAGGAACCTGAATTGAGAGGGTACCCTTATGTTAGCCTAGGCTGGCCTTGGACTTAAAATCCTTATGCCTGGGACTTTAGACATGTGCCACCCTGCCTAGCTCCTGCTGGCCTATTTTGTTAGATGGTTTCTTGTTTTGTTGTTGTTATACTGTGTTGGGATTGAACATTAGGCCCTAGGAGGATTATGCAAGTGCTCAGCCACTAAGCACCATCCCCAGAGCCTTCTTGGCATTTCAGCTGGACTAGAGGAGCAGGCATGTTGAGTGTGCGCTTAGATCAGGCCTCAGCAGCTGTTTGCTGGGTGTCGGTGTGATCAGTTGCAGTGGCCCTGAGAGCTGGGCTGAACACATGTGGGGAAGTGGGTGAGTCTAAGTAATCAGGCCCCCAGCTCCTGACGCAGGGGCGCCTAAAGCAGGCCAGTCGTCACTAGACAGCGTTAACTAGCTTCTGGTTTGGGAATACGATTTCAGTTTATTGCCACAGGCGTGCTTTCTTGGATATCGCTGATTAAGAATTCAAATTGATAGTAAACTGGAAAGTAATTTGACAGTGTGTTTTAAGAGTCTTAAAAATGTCCATACCATTTGACTTAGTACTTGTGTTCTTGAGAAACTGCCCCAAGAAAATAGTCCTTGAACAAATCTATGCTCAAAATTCTAAGTTATTTATAGTATTTTATTCCTTCACTTATTATAGCAAGGAATTTGAGGTAATGAGAATGGATAAGTATATTCACTCAAAGAAATAGTATCACTCAAGATATTTTGAAGAATGTAGGAGAAATATGTAAGGGTAAACAGTACAAAGAGCACAAGCATTAGTATTCATATGTATTTTTAAATATACTCAGGGCTTTCAAGGTGGCTTAACCTACTGGTAAAGTACATGCTGGGCAAGCCTAACCACCCTGGAACTCACATAAATGTGGAAGGAGAGACCCAAACTCCACAGATTGTCTTCTGACCTCCACATGAATGTTATGGCACACACATCACATCATACCATACATACACAATGGTAATAAATATATTTTTAAAAATAAAGATAAAGGAAAAGAATAAATTATTGTTTTTGGATTTCAAATTTTGTTTCTAAGGAAAACTTTGATATTATTTATTTAGCATTTTTGAAAGGAAAGCAAATATACTCTTATTACCTAGAAAAGTATGCGTTATGGTGAAGAAGGGGTGAGTAAGAATCCTTTGTTGGGCCAGACATGGTGGCATGTGCCTTTAATTTCAGCAGGCAGATCTCTGAGAGTTCGGGGCCAGCCTAGTCTACATAGCGAGTTCTAGGACAGGATTACATAGAAAGATCCTGTCTCCAAAAACACAGTCCCTTGTTGGAGACTGGAGAGATGACTTAGCAGTTAAGAACACTTGTTCTTGCTAAAGGCCAAGGTTCAGTTCCCAAGTTCATAACCATCCGTACTTCCAGTTCCAGGGGATTCACTCTTTACACTACCTCAGACACCAGGCACACATGTGCACACACAACAGATGTGCAGGCAAAATGTTCATACACATTAAATAAAAACCTTAAAATATAAAATAAAAGAATCCCTTGTGAGTGTGGGATGTACCTTGGTGGTAGAATGCCTGCCTAGCCTGCACAAGGCCCCAGATTCCATTGTTCAGTTTAGTTGCACTTTTCTTCCAGACTCTCTAAAGTCTATTTAAAGTCACACTTCTAAGCATTCTAATTTTGGCCACAGATAAGAATCTCTACAACCCTTGTTATTTGTTTATTAGAAAGCTGTGCCACTATTACAGATGAATAAATAACTATTTGGATTATTATGGCATCTTGCATGGTTTGATTATTATAAGTCAGTTTCCCAGCACTCGATTCTTGCTGGCGAATGAGATAGAATCAGTTTTGAGCTTACGACTGAAGTCCAGACTCTGGACCTCACCATGACACAACAGTATCCTGGAGCGTTGTGAGAAACACCAGCAGCTCAGCGGCACGGCACACTGTTTAGTGGCTAAGGAAGGCGGACAAAAATTAAGGGCAAAGCCATAGTTTTATGTAATGAGCTGGTCTTTGAGTAAGAGCAGGAGGAAGCAGCAGCAGCTAGGAACGTTCATCTTAAAAAACAAATGCTTGCTGCTCATAAAAATCTAATTCTCCAGCTCTTTTGTAAAAGTTACTCGAGGTATTATCTAAATGTTTGATTCACTAATTAGCTTCTTTAGCTGTGTTACATAATTATGTAACCAGGGTTTGCACTTCACTCATATTTATTTTTAATAACATCTCTTTATTCAGATATAATCCACCCATTTAGAGTGCATAATGAGTTGTGCAACCATTACCACAGTCAACTTTAGAACATTTTCATTACCCCAAAAGGAAATCCATTAACAGTCACTTCCTATTTCCCCCAAAACTCCAACCATAGGTAACCACAGATCTTTCTATCGTACAAATTTGTGTGGCCTTTTACCATTGACTTCTTATAATTCAGTATAGTATCTTGAAGATTCATCAATATTGTGGCACATATCAGTACTTTATTTCTTTTTATGTTTGTTTCGTTTTTAATATATTTTTAATTCTTTGAGAATTTCAAACATGTATATCTCTTTATTTTTATTCTATTTTTAATTTTTATTAATTTACTTTATGTGTGTGGATGTTTTGTTTGCCTGCGTGTCTGTGTATCACTTGCATCCCTGGTGCCCACAGAAACCAGAAGAGAGTATCAGAGCTCCTGGAACTGGAGTTACAGACAGCTGTGAGCAGACATGGGTTCTAGGAATGGAACCTGGGTCCTCTAGAAGAACAACCAGGCTTTTAATTTCTGAGCCATCTCTCTAGCCCAGATTTGTATTAATCTTTGTTTTTAAGAGTATACCACATTTTGTTTACCATTCATCTGTTAGTAGACACCCCTACTTCTTGGTTTGTATGTACATACATAAACAAATTTTTGTAGAAACATAAATTGTGTGTGTGCATGCACACTCGTGCATGCGCCTGTATAGGTGTGATGTGACTCAGTGTGTAGTACTTTGAGGCACTGACAGCTGTCCCGAGTGACTGTACCATCTCACAGTCCAAACAGATATGCTGTGCTAGCTGGTGTGGAGTAAACCTCATTTGATTTTGATTTCTGTCTCCTGATGACTAATGATGTGCAGTGTCTTTTCACATTCCTCAAGTATTTTGTTTTAATTTGGTTGTTTTTCATTATGGAATTATAAAGTTTCTCATATGTCAGATAAGATTACAGATCTTTTCCTGTCTGTGGTGCGTTAGAGTTCCCTCACGGTGACAGAACGGCTATTCTGGCTTACCCTTTCATTCCATGGTCATTTGGCTGCATTACTGTGGGGCTGTGAAGCAGCATCACAGCAGAAGTAGCATGGGACAGAGGAGCTGTTTCTCTGATGATGGAGGATGCACGAAAAACACAAAAGCAAGACAAGATCCAGAGACAGTACGTACCCTTTCAAGGCATGCCCCAGTGACCTGTGTCCTTCAGTTAGGCCCTACCTCCTGAGGTCTTTCACCTGTCAAGGAACCCTTCAGTGGATTAGCCCATTGATGAGGTCACTCCGGCACTTTTAGCTCATCTCTGAACATTGTTACATTGGGCACCAAGGCTCATATCCAAACTGGAACACAGCTGTGTTCACTTCCTTTTAAGTATCCTTTGAAGCACACAAGCTTTTGGGTTTTATGAGCCAATTATATTTTCTTTTCCTTAGTGTCGTATCTCATAAACTATTATGTGACTCAAACCTTCAAGATTTATACCTGTTTTCTACTGAGTTTTAGGGTTTCAGCCCTGAAGGTTTTGATACCCCCCCATGTGGGTGTGTGTATGGATGTATTTGTGTCTGTGTTCATTTGCACATGCATGGCTAGGACTCAAACCCAGGGCCTTGCTAGGCAAATGCTCTGACACTGATTTGCTGTCTACGATTCAGCTGTCTCTCGAGCATGACTTGCACCTCAGCCTTGAGTTAATTTCTTTCTTAGTTTTTTTAAATATGTGTCAGTGTGCTTATGCCCCATGTGTGCGGGTGCCCCAGGAGGTCAGAAGAGATAGCAGGTTCCCTAGAGCTGAACTCACTGGACAACCCACCGAACACGGGAGCTAAGAATCACAAACTGGAAGATCAGGAAGCGTTCTTAACCATTATGCCATCCCCTCAGTTCCTGAGGCAGGTTTTATATATAAGTCCTTTGTTTTCACCTGTGAGTACTCAATTGCATGAGTTGTTGAAAATAAAATCCTTTTTCTATGGAATTGTCTTATATGCTTATTGAAAATCAGCTGACTGTAAAGGTTCTTGTCTGGACTCAATATGTATTCCACTTACCTATCTCTGCATTTGTATTTTCTTCCATTCATTGTACATGTCTATATGCCAAACATTGTGTTTGACATTCCCATGATATTTGCTTTGAGGAACCAAACTATCCCTCTTCAAAGCCCATGGTTCTTTTAAAAAATGCATTGTTTAGCGTGATAAAACATCCCTTAAATAGACGCAAAGTGATTTCCTGTTGTAGCCAAGCCTGTGGTGACAATTGTAGCTCCATCTGACTCGTACCTGGTCTTTGTCCTGCTATATAAATGTTCAGAAGACTGTATTTTAGGGAGCTTGAAGAATTGAAATGGTGCAGGGTAGCCAGTGAGTGTGCTGAAGAATAGAAATGGTGGAGGATAGAGATGGTCCACTGACTGTGCTGAAAATAAGGTTAGGTTTAAAGTCAGACAGACACTGGCTGGGATGAAGGCTCCTGGCAGGTGCAGAATTTCCCATGCTCAACCTCAGGGGTCTAGCAAGTAAGAACAGGCCTTGGCAGTCGTGAGGTCAGAGGGAGTCAGAAGGGCTGCTGGCCTCCAAGTCTTGCTTTAGAACAGTTCCATGCTAGTTTAGAGTCACAAAGAGAAAGGAATGTTTCCAGATGATGGCTTGTTTGGGGTTAAGGAGGCGAGAATACTACATGTGGCTTGTCTAGGTAGGGGTCATGGTTCTAGCATTTGAAGCCAAAGAAGTACAGGTTTAGCAGAATTTGATGGTTGTTTAAAATAAAGATGATCTCAGGTTATAAACTGAGTGCACTGGTAGGATAATTAGACTTAGGCTTGCAGTGAACAGGGTGAGAAGAAACTGTTTTAAAATAATAAACTTTGATTTTGCTGGGCTTGTTGGCCAAATACTCAAGTTGGATATCCAGGAACTTTGAGCATTAGACACAAGTAGCACTGATTTCCTGCGCATAGTCGCTTAGTCATCATGAAAGCCGTGTTAGAAAGTGAACCATCGAGTTCCTGTTCAGTGTGGTGGTTCTGTTGGACTGTCAGGACTAGCGATACTGTAGTGGGCCACTGACTCTGAAGACTTAAGAAAGGTAGCCAGCTTCCTCAGTTGTCATGAACAGTGTTACTGCTTTGAGGCAGGAAAAAAGGTTTTAGTGGCATTGCCAGAGTTAATCTGTAGCAGCATAGGTAATTTCAGTTGCTACAGATAGTGTTGACTGTAGACATTTAAACTGGAACGTTTTTGGCAAACATATTATGTGATAAACTTAGTACAGTACATTAATTTACCTCCTAAATTTCTTTCAGGAATTGTACCATCTTCCGTTGTCCTGACTTCTTTCCAAGTGATGTCAAGAGTTTTTCTAATATGGGCAGTAACACATAGTGTCAAAGAGGTGAGTAAAATAAATATCAGCAGTGAGCTTTTCTTGTACATGTTTGTTATGGCTGAAGGTAGAACTCCAGATCATTTAAAACAGCCAAGTTAAAGTTTATGAATACTGCTGCGATTGGGTTAGAAGGGAAAACATAGCCCCAGTCTTCATTGTTGCTCGAGAGACAGCTGAATCGTAGTTGAAGACCTGCAGTCTCAATTCCCGTGGAGGTTGGGTGTGCATATTAGCAGCAGCTCAGTTGTATGCCTTGGTGTCTGTCTGTAGCCAGCATGTTGGTTCTGCATCATTTGGAGAGAATGGTACCAAGAGAAGCAAACTTGTTCCAGCCCACCAGTCTGGGCTAATGGCATTTCCACATGTGCCAGGTATAGATGCTCATACAGGGCCTTGGGGTCCAGGAACATTCACCACCAGAACTGGGGGAAGAAAACCATCATTCCCTCAGGTGTGAATCCATAACCAAGCATTGGTTTGTTTCACGTTGTTTTGAGGAGGATTCTGCTGTTCCGTGTTAGTTTTTTCTCACTGATGTTACCTGGAGGGTGGGGTATTGGCAAGGACAAGGACTCATCTTTAGCTTACACTCTCTACAACCTGTTAGCATCACTGTGAGATTCCCTGGGGTTCTAGTGAGTGCTTATCTATTAACTTTAATCTTAATAGATTTTGTTATATTCACATGGAATTAACAGATCCATGGACTTTACTTATTAATCTCTTTCAAGATCTCTCCAAACTTACCATGCAGGAAGAATGCAAAGTGATTGTGTACCTACTCTTAGTAACCACAGTTTTAAAAGTTGAAACAGGAAAATAAATTCTAGTGTAGCATATAGCCCTTTGTTCTCATTCTTAATTGCTACATAGTTAGGAAAGTTGTGTTACTTACAGTACCACGTAATGTCTTCATTACTTCAGAGTCCTTTTACACATTTTTTTCTTGCTTGCTTTTTTGTTTGTTTGTTTTTGTTTTTTGTTTTTTTTTTTCCGACAGGGTTTCTCTGTGTAGCCCTGGCTGTCCTGGAACTTGCTCTGTAGACCAGGCTGGCCTCAAACTCAGAGATCCGCCTACCATTGCCTCCTGAATGCTGGAATTAAAGACGTAAGCCACCGCCTCCTGGCCACATATTTTTAATGTATATTTCTTTCTCTTACACTTTTTGTATACTATACTATATAGTACACTATCTATTTATACTATATAAATTTATACTATAATTTTTTTCAGTGTAACCAATTACTCCTAATTTTATTTGCCAATATTTTCAAGGAACCTAAAATATTTCTAGTTGTAATTCAGATGTATTCTTTTTATTCCCCCCTTTTTTCCCCAGTACTACAAATTGAACCCAGGGCCTCATGCGTGATAGACAAGTGTTCTACCACTCAGCCACATCCCCAGCCCTCTTTTTCACATTTTTATTTTGAGGTATAGTCTCACTAAGTCACTCATGCCACCCTTGAATTCATTCATCCCTCACAGACCTTGAACTGCTGTGATCCTGGGCCTGAGCCTCCTGAGCAGTTAGAATTGCACACCTGTACCACCAGGCCTAGCTGCTTACTTGCATCTTAAATGGGTGATTATGTGCATTCAGTAATGAGATGCAGTATGTGGAGCCAGAGTATTAGCCAGTAGGGACTGTTCAGTCACTCTGTCAGTACAGTCAGATATTGATTATTCAGGTGTTAATGCCTTAGCTACCTCTGTGACCACTCTTCTGCTTATTAACATGACTGCCAAAGCAGGTGGACAAGCTCCCAAAAATGCTTGCAGTTCAAATGAAGCAATTCTGTTAGAGTCCCAGATTTCCTAGACAGACCATTGAAACAGATTGTCTAAAAGCTATTAGATGTCTTTGTAGATTATAGGTGCTAGACTTGACCATCATCTCCAGTAACCACACTGCCTGCCAGATGTGCAGACTTGACATTTAGCAGGTGGTTCCAAATATAATATCACATTTGAGTGTTATTGTATATACTCGTTACATATGCATACTCACAGCTGTTTCTCTGCAGCCGGAGTGATCCAGTTTCTGCTAACATTAACATGCCAGTTTCTGAAAGACCCAGTGTGGTCAATTTCCCCATCTTCTTGTCACCTCTGTCCTTGTGTTTCAGGATCCTTTGTTTGGTGCCCTCTGTTGATTAGTTGACTTACTCTCTTCTTGAGTAAATAGAATTCAACACTTTTGCTGACCCAGGATCTCACTCCTTTGCTCTAGACAGAACCACTCATTCATCATTTTGTTGATTCCAGTACACACACACACACCAGTTGCCTGACAGCTAAGTTGAAAGCCTTCACTATGTTTTCAGGGGCCAGGCTGCTTGCTATCTGTCATCTGTCCCTAAGCCCTGTGTCTTAGCCAAATTCTATTTTTTCTGTCTTAGTTTCTTAGAAACTGTAATTCCATTTGTTGTGTCCAACATTGCATATGATTTCCCTTCCATTTCCTGAAGCATCTGAAAAATAACTGTATTTGTCTTATCCAGCTCTGTGCTGTAACTGTGGGAACTGTGTAACTAATGTATCAGTTTCTGTATTTCTCAGTTTTTTTGTCATATTCTTCCCTAAAGGGGACAGCAAGTAATCCACTTGCTTAAAAATCACCTTCTCTGTGGGTTTGACTCTTCTTCTGCCTTCTGTGCTCATTCCTCTTGGTTTTGTTTTTGTTTTGTTTTGTTTTTCAAGACAGGGTTTCTCTGTGTCGCTCTGGCTGTCGTGGATCTCACCTTGTAGACCAGGCTGGCCTCAAACTCACAGAGAGCTGCCTGCCTCTACCTCCCTAGTGCTGGGATTAAAGGCATGTACCACTAAGGTCCAACTCTTGTGTCGTTTTGTTTTTGTTTTTTCCCTGTAATTTTATGCATTGTGCTGAGGTAGAGCTCAGAAACCTTTCAAGATCTGACTTTTATGTTGAAGTTAGTCACTCCCTCTCTCCTCCCCTTTCCTCTCTTTCTTTTACAAAAAATAGGCTCTTACGTAGCCCAGGCTGACCTCACACTTAATTCTCTAGAATCTCTGACCCTCCTGTTTCCACCTCCCAAGTGTGCCACCACACCCAGCTTGAGGGGTTTTAGAAGACCGTATAGAATGTGTATCCTCTCTTGTCATTTTAATTCTTTACCCATGGGATACCAGCCACATCAGTGCTCAGATGTACATTGTGGACTAAAGGTGATCCGAGGGTTTTCTCTCACAACATAAGGACCCACTCTTCAGCTTGTGATACCACAGTAGCAAGGTTGTTGAGAAAGGATCTTAGGTGGGCCTGTGGTGCTCACCTTTAATCCCAGGCAGAAAGCAGGCTGATCTCTGTTTAAAACCAAGAAAAAAAAAGTGTCTCTATACTAAAGCTTCTCCTTTCCCTCATGTAGTAAATATCCTCCCTACGTTTCCTTTTAAAGAGATTGTACATATAAACAAAGAAAAGCTGTGCCACAAGTCAGCATGGAGGGGAGAGGGGAGTTACCAGAGGCAGTCCACAACTCTGCCTGACCTGTTCCTTCCCAGAGTTCCCTCCTGTCTGTCCCAGATCTCAACTGGCTGCTTCCACATCTGGCTTCTGCTGGTACTTGCTCCCTCACTCTCTGCCTGGGTCTGAGTGTGAGTCTTCTCATTGAACTGAGACAGGACCAGGATCTTTAAAATGAATTGCAATGGGCAAGATTCACTTTCTGTTTCTCCCTTCAGAAACAAAACCTTGACTCCCTTCAGAAACAAAAACCCACCTATCCGTGCTTGTTCTGAAATAGCTAAGCTTGGCTCCTAGACACCCAGCTAGATCACTGTTCTTTTCTTTCCTTGACCCAGCCCTTTGCAAAACCCTCTCCAAGTCCTCCTGAGTTTTTAGAGTAAGAGTGCTGTGGAGAATACTTGGGGGTAGATGTTCAAAACCTCCAGCCAAGGGCAGTAGAGAAGCTCTACACTTTACTGGAGGTGACTGGCATAAAATAAAACTAAACCCCAAAGATAGAGAGAACCTCGACTCCTTTCCTTACCATTTACCACAACTGGAGCAAGGGGTGTGTCTTCACATTCTCTTGACTCACTCCAGGCAGCTAGCTAGTTTATTTGATGCCTCTTTGTGGAAGCTCTGGGCTTCCTGACATTTACTCTACTATTCTTGCCATTCATCAAGACACTTACAAATATGTTGAAATCAGTATTTAAGAAAGTAGTGTCTGGTGCCTTATTATTGTATTAATTATTGTTTGATACATTATAATTTACAGAAAGTTTTATTTTTTGTTCTTGGCCGCTCTTGCTGGAGGTCTCTTGGGCCCTCCATTACAGTTTGGAAGCTAGAGAGGCCAAGTGACTTTCACACCAGCAAAGTGCAGATTTGGAGTTAGACTTCTGAGTCCAGGGTCTTGACACTGCATCACAGTTACTTACCTTCTTCTCAGCTTCTCCCTCCTTGTGGAGTAGAGAGCCCCTGCCGAAGACCCAGGTCCTGCTTCCCCTTCCACAGTTCATTTTTCCATGTGCATATTGAGGTGTGACTTTGCCCTTAAATCCCTCGGACACCGTGTGCAGATCAGTGGCGGCCTCCCTCAGGACTTCTCTGCAGTGTACTTTGTGTGCTTTTGTTACACGGCATTCTAGTTTCCTGTCTGTTGCTGTGATCAAAACACCTTGACAGAAGCAGCTTTAAGGAGAAAGAGCTTTTCCACTTACGGTTCCAGATTACAGTCTGTCACTGTGGTTGAGTCAAACAGGAACATGGAGGAGCAGGACGAGCATAGATGTATACATCTTCCTTTTACTCAGCCCACGCTGCACTGCTGCGGTCCAGGACCCCAGGAAGGAGATGGTGCCACCCACAGTGGGCTGCGCCCTCCCACATCAGAATCAGTCGAGACACTCCCCCATAGGCATGCATCTAGACCAGTGCTCTCAACCTGCCTAATGCTTCGACCCGTCAATACAGTTCCTCATGTTGTGGTGACCCCCAGCCATAAAATTGTTTTCATTGCTACTTCATAACTGTCATTTTGATTACATAACTGTACTACTGATACTTCGTAACTGTAATTTTGATACTTATGAATTGTAATATTTTTAGAGATTTGCCAAAGGGGTTGTGACCCACAGGTTGAGAACCTCTGATCTAGACAATCCTTCACTGAGACTCTTCTTGGGGATTCTAGGTTGTGTCAAGTTAACAAGTGAAATTAACTATCACAAAAGGTCTCATGGCTCCTAGGCTGGCCTTGAATTCCCAGGTAGCTGAGGATGACCTTAAACTCTTATCCTTCCATATCCACCTTGAGTTGGTGATCCCTAGTCTATACCACCACGCCTGGTTTATACAGTGTTGGGGACTGAACCCAAGCTTTCACGAGATCCCCAGACCTACCTTCAAGTTGTGTTACTGCTCTCGTGGCTCTTGGGTGAATCTAATTCACTGATTTATCTGCTTTAAAGTTCTAAGACTTTTACAGTTAGGCCAGAATTACTAAGAATGTTTATTTAAAACGCAGATTTTGCCAGGCGGTGGTGGCACACGCCTTTAATCCCAGCACTCCGGAGGCAGAGGCAGGCGGATCTCTGAGTTTGAGGCTAGCCTGGGCTACAGAGTGAGTTCCAGGAAAGGCGCCAAAGCTACACAGAGAAAGCCTGTCTCGAAAAACCAATAAACAAACAAACAAACAAACAAATAATTTTTAAAATGCAGATTTGGGGTCCCACTCCGGATATAGAGGATATCTGGGACCAGGGCCAAGGAATGACTGTTTTTCAGATAATCTTATGAATTCTAAGCTTTGAGAAATGCCCTAAAGATCCCTGTGTTCTGTTGGTCTCCCTTCCTTTCTCAGTCCTCATTCCCAAATCCAAGAGCCGTAAGTTCATTCTTAGGTGAGTGGTTCACATATTTATCTATAAAAAGGAGACGCGAATTGAGTATGCTGGAAGGGCTAGACGGTGACAACGCCCCCTGCAGTTTTTTAAAGCTTGTATTCATGTGATATTTTTATCGACTATCAACAGATACTTTTGAAATGCTATATTTGACTCATACTAAACAAACTGTTTTTTAGATGAAAACACTAGTGAGTTAGAAGAGTATTTCTCACATTCTAGTAGTATGTACAAAAGTAGACTAGACATTTTGTTAGAATATATATTTGATTTATAGAGATAGGATTGGGTCTTTTCTGGGTGTGTTCCTAACCTGCTCTCACGTGCATGTACCCATACACAGACACATACATACACATATTTTTTTTTAATTTTTAAAAGATTCATTTAGTTATTTTATGTGTATGGAGTGTTTCGTCTGCACATATGTATGTGTGTACCACATGTGTGCCTGATGCCCTATGGAGGCCAAAAAAGAGGATTAGATCCCCTGAAACTATAGTTAGTGAACCACCATGTGGGTGCTGGGAACTAAACCTGAGTCCTCTGAAATAAGTGTTCTTAACCATTGAACCATCTCTCTAGCCCCACATACACATCTTTTTTAAAAAATGAAATAAGAAAGCCACATACTTCCAATATATGGTGGCACACAGAAGGGGGCTTGGGGCATACAAAGGAGGTTTGGGGTCAGCGCAGTACTGGAACTGAGTAGGGCAAACATCCAGGGTGGGGGGGAGCTCCAGCAGCCTTGAGCGACCCTGCTCTTGGGGTCTTCCCATTTGTAGCTCCTGTGTTTTATTTCTCGGGCTGGCTCCACTGGACTCCGTTCCTGGTATGTCAGTTAGCTTCTGTACCACTGACAGAAATACCTAGGAATGCAGGGTTCTGTAATTCTCCAGTTATCACGTCCCTGTACAAAGTCCAGGCAGTCTAACTCCTTAGGAGGGAAGTCTGGGGCTAGGGCTGGGGATGTAGCTGGAATGCTTGTCTAGCATTCAATAAGCCCAGTTCACGAACAAGATGTGGCAGTTTCTGCATGTAGAAGAATCAGAAGTTCAAAATGGTCATCAGTTATATAGGGATTTGGAAGGTAACATGGGATACTTGAGGTCCTGTCTCAACAACAGTGAAAGGTCAATGATGGGCTGGAGAGATGGCTCAGCAGTTAAGTGTACTAGCTTCTATTCCAGAGGACCTAGGTTCAGTTCCCAGCACCCACAAGATGGTGATGGCTCACAGCCATCTATAACCCCAGTTCCAGAGATTCTAATGCCCTCTTCTGACCTCCGAAGTCACTGCATCCACGTGGTGCATGTACGTCCCAGCAAACCATAAACTAAAATAAATAAACTTAAAAAAAAAAAGTCAGTTGCTACAGCTTTAAATGATAATAGTGTCCATTCCCTGGCTTCCAGGGTGTTCTGGTGGCCTCTCTAGGAATTTCCTTCTACCCCCACCCCCCCGGTACTGGCAGGTCACAGGATGGCAGAGGGTCCACAGAGACGTCTGGGATTCCTAATTGAGGGGGATAATGTAGAGACAATCCTAAGATGGCAGGCTCCAGAGATCCCTATTTCATGCTTAAAGATCTAAGGAAATCCTTAGAAATCTTTAGACCACTGGAAAGAGGCATGGGAAGTACAGCTGCCTCACACTGTGGTGCCCACAGCAGCCCTGGAGGTTGTGGAGGAGGTCTCCACCTGAGACAGTGCTGTGCAGAAGCTCTCTTCCTGGGACTTTTCTAGAACCTTGCCTGCCCTAGACAGTCATACTATTTTTCAGGTAATGGAATTCAGCATTCTAGAACATGGAGGCTTAGTGCACATTATGTACGTGAGGCAGTTGATGATTTGTCTTTGACACTTGCAATTAGGAAAAAGCACTTGAGCTTCCTGAGGCCTTTCTTGTCTGTCCTGCTCCTCCCTCACAGTTGTAAAGTAAGACTGAACACAAGGTGGAAGTAGCTAGAGATCCCAGGCAGCAGCTAAAGAGAGCGGAGAAAG
>CABHPQ010000214.1:0-11677 GCA_902168405.1 Peromyscus aztecus
AAAAAAAAATACTTACTTAAACCACAATATGTCTTAACATTATTATTAGGAATTTAATTGTTAGAAAAATATTCACAATTATTAGAGTAGATTATATTTTGCATAGCTGGTTCCTTAAAACCAAGATAGTCTTATCATTCATGTATTCACCAAATATTGGTTGAAAATACAAATATGTACACAACAATTTAGGCTTTAACGAATGATTTGCCCCTTAAAATGCCATTGTGTCTCAAATGGCATATATTACTTGTCCATTTTGCAATTTATCTTAGTATGCACTGAAACCGTATGTAAAGGGAGAGAATCTCTGACCTTATGTAGTTTCCAAGACTGTGTTGGAAAGTGAATTGAGGAGAATGAAATTTTCTTCATGCTTCTTAAAACTTTGTGTAAACTATTATTCTTTGCATGCCCTCCTTGGCTGAGTCTCTTTCATTTCTAGATGTTCATTTAGAGTTTAGGAACACCTTCATTGATGACACAAGGAGGCAATATCTGCTTTGGCAAAAACTGCCCTACCCTAGTGGAATGGGCATTTTCCATTCCCTCTTAATGGTTTGTTGAAAGAATTACCTGTCAATTATTTTTATATTGCAACAGTACACTGTTGCAATATAAAAGGCAGAGCTTTCTCTGTCCCGACTGCCTGCCCCCAAGTAACCTGCAGCCACTTCCCAAACAGCTGACTCAGAGACTTAATATAAAGTACAAATGCCAAACTGATAGCTCAGGCTTGTTACTACTAACTCTTATCATGTAACCCATTTTTACTAATCTGTGTGCTGTCCCAAGGCTCATGGCTTTTAATTCTGTCCCATTTTGTATACTGAACTCATTCTCTGTCTGGCTAGGGACTTCATCCTTCATCCCATCATTCTCAGTTTGGCATTCCTGTCTAACTTTATCCTGTTCAGCCATTGGCCAGTCAGCTTGCTTGTTAAACCAAACATAGTGACATATATTCATACGATGTAAAGGAATATGCTACAGCATGACAGCAATATTTTCAGAATAATTTCTTTCAAAAATGTTTTTCCTTTCTGTTTCATAATGTATCCACGACACCTTATGAAAAAAAAAAAGTTTTAACTTCTTCAGTATTATTTACAAGCAGCAATCAAAATAACAGGCATGTCCTCTCTACCTCCAGTTCAGAAAATCTGGTTTTAAAAGGGTATTTGGCAGGCTGGATGCTGGAGGCAGGTTGGGACCATGATGAAGTGGGAGAGTAAGGAAAGAAACTTCTTGATGCGGGGGGGGGGGGGGGCGCATTTCAGGGTTAGAGAGAAACCTGGTGACAGGGAAACTTCCAGAAATCCACAAAGATGACTCCAGCTAATACTCCTAGCAATAGTGGAGAGGATGCCTGAATGCCATCTACTGTAATCAGATTGGTGACTACCCTAATTGTCATCAGAGAGCCTTCATTCAGTAACTAATGGAAGCAGATGCAGAGATACACAGCCAAGCACTAGGCAGAGCCCCAGGAATTCTCCTGAAGAAAGGAAGGAGAGATTATACCAGCCAGGGGGTCAGGTCATAATGGAGCATCCCACAGGAACAGCTGACCTGAGCTCTTGGGAGCCAATGGACTCTGGACCAACAATTAAGGAGCCTCCACCGGAACCAACTAGGTCCTTTGCATGTATGGGACAGCTGTGTAGCTTGGCCTGTTTGTAAGGCTCCTAACAGTAAGATCAGGACCTGTCCCTGGTGCTTAGCTGCCTTTTGGAAACCTGTTCCCCATGCTGGATTACCTTGCCCAGCCTTGATGCAGGGGGAGGAGCTAAGTCTTATGCCACTTGCTGCACCCTGCCCTGCTTTGTTCAAGCCCTTGGGAGGCCAGGCCCTTTCTGAATGGAGACAGGAGGAGTGGATGGGGAGGGAGATAGATGTGACTGGAGGAAGGAACAGGAGGAGAGGAGGCGGGGGAAATGGTGGTCATTATGTAAAATAAATGAAACAAATGTTAATCAAATGAAATAAAATTTTAGAACAAAAGCATTTACTTATTTATTTTTTGAGACAGGGTTTCTCTATGTAGTTTTGGTGCCTGACCTGGAACTCGCTCTGTAGACCAGGCTGGCCTTGAACTCACAGAGATCCGCCTGCCTCTGCCTCCAGAGTGCTGGGATTAAAGGCGTGCACCACCACTGCCCTGTGAACAAAGGTATTTAGATCTTACTTTGTAAAGAAACTATAGCTGGGAAGTTAACCAAAGATTTATAATGTTGTGAAAGGTATTTTTATCCAATATTAAAAAAATCTTTAAGAACAGTATGATTTTTCACCGTTGCTATTGGTGTTGGTATTATTGTTCCATAGGATGTAAGGAGTATATTTATCTACTTGTTTAAATAGTCTAAGTAAGCCAATTAAAAATAAAGAATTTATGGTGACTGGGGTGTTGGCTCAGCAGTCAAGGGCACTTGTTGCTTTTGCAGAGGTCTGACGTTCAGTTATCAGCACCCACCTGGTGTCTCACAACCATATGAACTCCAGTTCCAGGGGATTCAACACCTTCTGACCTCCCCAGGCACCAGACTCACACATGGTACATATATGTATATACATGAGGGCAAAAGAATTACACACAGAAAGCAGAATAAAGCTTATTATCACTGGGTGCTTCAGCCACGTACTCAGGCAGCCTCCATGTCCAGGAGTAGTTGGCCAACACAAAAGAAATTACATGCTTTTTTGCTGTTGTTATTTTTGTGGATTTTTTGATTTGGCATTTTCTGTCCTATTGGTCTTTTGATTGCTTGTTTTGATTTTGTATGTTACTCCTTTTTTGAAAGAGAAAGAACATAAAGTTGGAAGGGTATGGAAGTGGGAAGAATATGGGGAAATTAGGGGATGGGGAAACATGATAAAAAAGTCTGTATGCAAAATTTTAAATATATATAAAGTAAAAATACAAAAAGAATATTAAAAAGAAATGCCTTATTGTGCCAAATGCCATCCCACTTCCAATGTGAAGCTACTGATTTTCTATTTTGATATGAATGTCTTCACAATTCTTAGGGATTAACTAAGTAAATCCATTGAGGAACTTAACTAATTTTTATTGACTTTAAATGTCCACTTTAAAGTCGAAGGAAGAAAGCATAGAGAGAAAAAGAAAGTTGCCTTTAACATAGCTGCTAAGTGTAAATGTAAGGTAGAATTTAAATATGACTGTCTTCTAATAAGGAAATCAGGTTAAGAAAACAGTGGAAAGAAAACTTTATTTTATTTTTTGAAAAATAATGTTATCAAACAGCTCAAATTGTTCCTATGTGTAGGCTTTATTCAAGACACTTTTCCCTTTTTTATTTTCAATATTACACAACTCAGATTCAAAAATCAGTTCAAATACATTGGAAATATTTGGTCCATATGTCTTATTCTCCCATCTATTTGGCTGGGTTTTTTTTCTTATTTTTATGAAACAGTATTTTCAAAATAAAATATAATAATTTCAAACAAAAGAAAAATATGGTTGAAACGAACCCACTTAAATCCAACATGGCCATTTGCTAAACCGTCAGACATAGGTCCTTCAGAATGAAAATAAAAGGAATAACAATATTTAATATGAAAGCTTAAGAAGCACTTGATATGTGTCAAGTGACATTTTCTTGTCAGACTCACTTCAGTCATGCCCTTGCATTACTCCATTACATCCGACAAGGGCCACTCTCAACTGATCCTTTTCTCTCTCAACTACAGTGATTGTTTACTAAAGACAAACCGAAAATAGGAGGGAAAAAAAATGTGGGTTTTCTAATAAGACAAACCAGACAGAACAGTCTAAGGGCTTTTGAGCTGTGTGAGAAATGTGCTTAACTGACACTTGCTAGTGATGAAGCAGAAAAGCTAATTTAATCTGAATGTGAGATGCAGAAACAAGCGCCAGAGGAAGGAAATGCTTTCCAGGAAATGAGTTTGTTTGGCCTCTCTGTACTGACTGTTTTGTGTCTGAACATCCTGAGAAAGTACGTGCTTACAGGGAAGGGAGGCCAATGGAGGGGCAGCCCACCGCTTCTGGGGAAGCAAGAATTAGGAGAGTGGGAGTTGAATTACAAGAGTTGGCTAATGGAGGAAGAGCGATGGAGGTGAGGGGTGTTATTAGTCGAGGAAAAGCACAATGGCATGGACTAGGGTGTGAACCTTAGGGAAATTCCTGGGTCATCAGTCTGTCCTGCCTGTGGGATGTACAGGGGTTAGGGGTGATGCAGAGATTGTGGGAGTGGCTAAGCAATGACTGGTCCAACCTCAGACTCATACCAAGAGAGTGAGTCCACCTCTGACACTGCCTGGCATACCAGGACCTAGAGGCTGGATGGTCCAGAAACCTAGCATAGAACTAAACACAATTAGGGAAAAATAAATTGTCACCGTACTGATGCCTAATGATATTCTGATACACTCACAGATTGGTGACTACCCCAATTGCCATCAGAGTAACTGATGGAAACAGATGCAGAGACCCACAGCCAAGCATTGGGCCAAGCTGAGGGAATCCTGCTGAAGGGAGGGAGAAATGATTGTACCAGCCAGGGGTGTCAAGGACATCACAAGGGAACCCAGAGGGATAGCTAACCTGGACTCATAGGAGCTCACAGTGTGGACTCACAGTCAGGGAGCCTGCATGGGATCAACCTCGGCCATCTACATATGTGTGACAGTTGTATAGCTTGGTATATGTGTGGGACTCCTGGCCGTGGGAAGAGGAGAGGGCCGTCCCTGACACTTTGGCTGGATTTGGGGGACCTATTCCTCATGCTGGGTTGCCTTGCTCAGTCTTAGCAGGAGTGTAGGGGTGGGGTGGGGGGGCTTTGTCCTACCTCAACTTGCTATGCCTTACTTTGTTGGTACCTATGAGCGGGCTGCCCCTTTCTGAGCAGAGGCAGGGGAGGAGTTCATAGGGGCGGAGGGGTGGAGGGAAGGTGGGGGAAGGGACTGGGGTAAAGGGGAGAAACTGTGGTCCAGATGTAAAATAAATGAATAAATTTAATTTTAAAAAAATCGTGAAGCATGTTTTAAATTTGCCTACATTAGGTCCTTGAGAAGTGAACACACTCTCTGCTGCCTAACAGTAGTCCAGTGTTGTTAGAGATGTCTCCGTATTCCGTTAGGATGCTAGAAAGTGTATGACTATTACAGGCCAGATAATTAGAAACAAGTGTATTCAAAGAACACAGAAGAAAGAGCAACAAAACCAGCTGGGGTGAAAGGGTGTATGGGCTGAACAATCGGAAGGTTCTGGGATTCGGTATCCATCCTATTGCCTGATCACTTCATTGATGGCTTGTTTGTTATTCTTTAAAAATTAAAATCTGCAGGGAAAGCACTTCACCGACTGAGCCTTCTCCCCGTTCTTCAAAAAACAAATTTTGCCTAGTGGAGATTATGTCCTTATTTTGATTAACGATTTCTACGGTAACAAAGGAAAATGTCTGAAATTATACCATACATGAATTTCGTTAGACATGACAATGTAAAGTAGCTGTAAGATGTATATTAGAGAACATCTATGGGGAGATTTTCACTTGCATTAGAAACAATTTAGATAAAATATCTAATATGTAATTTTATAACCCCTGGTAGGCGCAGTAGTTAGTAATATTAGAATGAAATTAATAACTAATATGAAGAATTTATAATTTCAAATCTTTACCTGGTGGCTATAATAAAAAATTAAAATCTGTCTCTCCAGAGAAACAACAGCAACAAAAATGTTCCTTCAAAGCATCCATCCACCCCTGGAAATAAATTAAATAAGGATTATCATGCCAAAGCATGAAAGCTCTGTGTGTCTAATAATACAATCTGAACACATCCCACCTGTTGGGAACCTCTGTAATGTTCCTCTGAACACAGCACTTGGTTCTTATGAACAACAACCCCTCTTGTGAATGCTGACAGACCCAAGTATGTCTGGCTCCAGGAGAGTAAGTATAGTATTCAAATATATAACTCCTTTCTTGCTGTAAATGTTAATTATCAAGTATAAAACTACTGAGATTGGCACACTCCCGCACACATATGAGTATTCTTCCACAATATGATGCCATTTAGCATTGTGAAACCTCCATGACCCATCTTTAACTCTGAAACCATATTCCTAGTGTCCTTATAAATCCTAAACTAGAGATAGAGAATGACTCCTCATTTACAGAATCATACTATCTATCTTCTCCTTCAGCCACAGTGTGTCTTAAGCATAGCAGTGGGATTGCTCATGCAAATATCTGAACTTGTGACCACTTACACTGGCATGTGCTAAAAAACCCACTGGCATGTGCTAAAAAATCAGTATATTGATGAGATGTGCGTGGCATTTTTTTCTAAACTAACAGAGGACAAAGAGGCTATTGAAAAGGCCATTATTTTGCATATAATCATCTGTCACACAAAAACACAAAATTTGGCCTTTTCCTATTCAGAGTAGGTGATATTTTGAAGATGTGATATTTTTTTGTCGGATAAGATAGGAAAATAACGTCTATGCCTATCAAGTCTGCACTCACTGTTCACACCACCCTCTCTCATCAGTATTCTGAAGGGTTTTTTCCCTCCTTTAAGAATCGCTGTCACTTTTCACATTTTAACATGGAGCTATCAGCCTTTCCATACTGCAATCACACCAGGAACTTCTTCATCTGCATGTGTCAAAAGGAAAATGTAAAAGATGTATATTTCATGACATAATAACATTCTACAAATTTCAAAATAGAATTCTGCAACCTGTACAGTTATTTTTTTTCCCTTAGGCTGGTCTGATAGCTGGTCTTTCATATGGGGGTGTTTGCAGTTTTGCATTTTATTTCCATCTTTATATTTTCTGAGATTATCTCTTCCTGTGGCACCTTTCTATGTAGATGATACTTTCAATCTTAAGGTTTAATTGGTATCACCATATTGTTAACTCGTGCTATTAAAAATTATATTTGCTTTGATTTCTTTGTAGGAACACTAACACTAACAAATAAAAGAGAATTACGATGGAGTAAAGAGTAGTCTATTCAATCAAATGTGAAATTTCTGTTTGAATGAATGAGTATATTTCAATGAGGAACACACATTCTTGAATTATTTTTTGTGGTCCTATTTATACTGCTTCTAGAGTAAGGACAACAGAATCCTTAGAATGTTGAAATTGTACACCAAGTCTACAGTCCTAAGTTTGGCATAAGGCAAATGTTCTCATTTATTTTCTATTGCCCTTATAACACTATCACAAAAGTATTATTTAAAACAATATAAATATATCCTCTTACATTCCCAGAGGCTGTGATCTAAAATCAGTTTCACTGGCTAAGAGACTGTCAGCAGGGCTCTTTCTTCTGGGAGCCTTAAGAGAAGAATCCTTTCTGTTGCTTCTGGCTTTCAGATCTTCTCAACCTCATGGTATCCTTCTCTATCTTCAAAGTCTGCAATGTCACTCTTCAAATCTGTGTTTCCAAGGTCACACCACCTTCTTGCTCTCAGAAAGCCTCTCATCACACTGGATCCACACAGATAAGCTCATTTCAAAATTCTTGGTTACATCTGCAAACTCACTTTGTTGTGTAAAGTAAGTTGTCCACTCATTTCATGGATTAAGGTATAGACATCTTGGGAGGCCACTTTTGAGCCTATTTTGGTGGTCAATAAAGACAGTATTTATTATTTCAGTAGTAGTTTATAAACAGAATGGAAAGCTCATAGCAAAAGCAGTAGTAATAAGCAAATTATTCTGAACAGCCATGTTTAATTGCTGGGTTTTAAAGATGTCATCTTACTGACTGTGCATTTCTATGTCCTCTTCCTACCCTTTGAGCATTGCTTATTCAGTCAACATTTAAAATCAGTTTCTTATATTATGTTATGGCGTAGAATAAGTTTTTCCCTTTTTTTAAAACTGCGCCCCAGAAAATTCTTAAATTCATGACACATTATAGGAGAGAAATTTTATCTAAAAGAAGAAGAAATAAAAATATAAAGACAAAGACCATAATGTGTTAATGTAAGACATAGGATGCATGGGGCCAGGAAGGTAGACTAGGACAAACAGGAGAAAGCAGAGTATTCCTTGATGTTTCAGCACTCGACCTGCACCAACCCTATTAATAACCACAGTTTAATTAAGTAGGATCAAGTATTACTCACACAGTAAAGCATAGAATTTGAAATAATGTATCAAATTGTGGTGGACCATGTATATATTCCAAATGTCTTGTGTCTAGAATTTCATTTCCCTAATCTAGATGCCACAGTAGAGACCTGTGTCTTCTTGAGGGACAATGAACCTCTCCAAACTCCATGACACAGGGACTTCCTAAGGAGAATTTGCCAGCCTGGAACTAGCGGAAAAAGAGAGAAGACAGGATCAGTTTGCCCAGGGCCCCAGTTGTCTCCCTAAAGTTTATAAATTCCTACTGCAACTTTTTCATCTAAGATTAAACATGGGGAGAAAGGAGAAATGCTTGAAATGTAAGCCAGAAAGAGTTGGGAGTTAACTCTTGGATAAAGCACTTGTCTTACAAGCATGAGGGCCAGAGCTCAATCTCAAAACTTATGCAGAACATTATTATTGAATCCCAGAGTCTGGGTCTAGATAGGTCTTGGGTCCTAGGAAAGACCATATTACTACAATCCCCCTAAATGGGGGATTTAAATGATTCCTAAGGACTTATTGCTATAACCATGGATTGGTGCATCACTCGATCTTCACTGCAGTAGTTACTTTTTACAAAAGATAGCAATTAACACAGACACCTATAACTGGCCACTGCAGGAGAGAAGGGAGAAAAATTGTAAGAGCCAGAGGTTGTGGGTGACTTTAAGTAAAGGGTGTTTTTTGAGCACAAAAAAAGAAGATTCACAAAGGAATGCGCAGAAATTATGAAATTATGCACGAGACCTGCACAATGTTTAGCCAGACAAAATCTTAACACGGAGGAGGAAAAATGGACCATCCCCTTTGTGAGGGGTTATTGGCATGTGATTGCTACTTGGGGAGGGGAAAGTCAGTTTTCTTTAATGGTGTGATTCTTAGCATAGTGACCACACCTCAGGACAGGCTCCAGACAAAGGAGTATTCAGCTTACACACAAACTGGACTCCACACAGTTTACACACACACACACACACACACACACACACACACACACACACACGCAGGTGAAGAGGGGCATAAGGTGGAGTGGGTGGAACCATGGAGAAAATACTGACATTTTCATTTCACTATTTCATTTCTTTTCTAGAATTAAAATCTTCGGGATCCTGAAATTTCTTAAATATAAAAGTGATGATTGATAAAAAATAAAGTTGCACCGAATCTGAAGGCATGTGATTTAAAGTTGAAATGTTGAACTGCCACATTGGACTCTCAGCCTCTGAAACCATAGACTCAATTAAATGCTTTTTTCTCACAAGTTGCCTTGGTCATGGTGTTCTGTTACCCCAATAGGAAAGTAGCTAACATAAGAATAAACCATTACTAGGGGAGGAAATCCTGACTACCAAGGCTTATGTGAAAGAGAGTTCCTGAAAAGAAGGTGTATAGGCAAAGACTGACTAAATAGAACTGAAATGATGAGGACATGTAGTAATATTGCTAGTCCAGTGCCTAATTGTAGTCGGATGGTTTCTCCCATCTTGCCCAGCCCCAAGGTCCCACAGCTGCTTATAAAATAATCATTCAGAGGCTTAATATTAATCATCAATTGCATGGCCTATGTCACGTTTCTTGCTAGCTAGCTCTTATAACTTGACCCATTTCTATTCATCTGTAAGTTGCCATGTGGCCATGGCTTACCAGTATTTTCACATCTTGTTTCTCTTGGGGGTGCTGGCATCTCTCCCTGACTTCTTCCTGTCTCTCTTCTTGGATTTTCTGTCTGCCTCTAAGCTGCCTTGCCATAGGCCAATGCCACTTTATTTACCAGCCAATCAGAACAACACATATTCACAGCATAGAGAAAGACATCCCACAGCACTGAATTGCCATATTGGACTCTCAGCCTCTGAAATCATAAACCTGATTAATGCCTGTGGTGGTATTGTGTTCCCCCAAAATATTGTGCACCCTAATAAACTTATCTAGGGTCAGAGACAGAACAGCCACTAGATACAAAGGCTAGAAAATGGTGGCACTCACACCTTTAATCCTAGCATTCCAGAGGTAGAAATCCCTCTGGATCTCTGTGAGTTCAAGGACATATTGGAAACAGCCAGGCATGGTGACACATGCCTTTAATCCCAATAAGTGAGCATTTAATCCCAGGGAATGATGGCAAAAACAGAAAGATATATAAGGCATGAAGACCAGAAACTAGAAGCATTTGGCTGATTAAGTTTTTAGGCTTTTGAGCAACAGTTCAGCTGAGACCCATTCTGGATGAGGACTCAGAGGCTTCCAATCTGAGGAAACAGGATCAGCTGAGGAACTGGCAAGGTGAGGTAGTTGTGGCTTATTCTGCTTCTCTGATCTTCCAGCATTCACCCCAATAACTGGCCTCAGGTTTGATTTTATTAATAAGTACTTTTAAGATTCATGCTATAAATGCCTTTTTCTCACAAGTTGCCTTGGGCATGGTGTTCTATCACCTCAAAAGGAAAGTAACTAACACAAGAATAAACCATTACTGGGGGAGGAAATTCTGACTACCAAGGCTTACGTGAAAAAGAGTTCCTGAAAAGAAAGTGTGTAGGCAAAGACTGACTGATTAGAACTGCAATGATGAGGACATGTTGGAATATTGCTAGTCCAGCACCTAATTATAATTAGCTTTTCCTTGAGACAACTTTAGTCCCTGAACAGCTATTACTTATTGGTGTAATTACTAAGGCCACTCCACGTAGTTAAAAGAAGATTTATTTAGTGGGTAACTTACAAATAAAGGGGTAAGTAGGTGGCGGGTTCTGGAAAAGACGCAGCGCAGTCCGGCGGTGTTCTCTGGAGAACTCTCCTCGGTCTACCTCTCGCGTCCAGGTCCAGGAAACAAGAGACCGCCGCACGTCCCGATCTCAGGTCTTCAGGCCCTCCCTTGGCCCCGCCTTGTAGGCGTGATAGTTACGGAAGCCTTATTGGGGATTGGAACTTCCAGACCAAAGCTGGAATGGCTACCCACTACAATTACTTGCCCACCCCTGAGTCACAGCTAACATTCTGTAACAAATAGAGAAGATTCATGTGAAATCTATTAACTTAGCGGACCACTAGCTCCAATCTACCCAAAAGATCAGAATGTCATCAGATAGCATCCTGTAGGAGAAATTCTTCGATTTTGCAGTAAACTGCCTCTCCTATGTCTCTGCCTTGTGTTTTTAATTGCCCATATATATATATCAATCTTTTTGTTGTGGTAATATAAAACTCCAATGAACTGTTTCGGTGTTGCGACAGTGTATCTGGGGAAACCAAAGTATATGTTTCCAGCCATAGTCACTTATATTTGCTCCAGAATAAATCATGTCTTTTGTTCCTTTGAGGTCTTTTGCTAACAATGTCAAGATGAGATCTCTTGGACTATTGACCTGTCTTGCAAACTCTTCAGAGCTCCCATGCTGCAGCTTCTGAGGAATGTCATTCATGTCAGGGTGGGCTTTGTAGTCATGTAGCTCCATTGAATGCTCTCTCTCTCTCTCTCTCTCTCTCACACACACACACACACACACACACACACACACACACACACAC